>UYYG01001161.1:489101-541522 GCA_900625125.1 Dracunculus medinensis
TGATACAAATATCAATGATTTTTCTGGAGCGGCAAATAAATACTGATCGAAACTAAAGGAATTTCTCTAAAAATCAACCACTTCCACGCTAGGGCATACTAGTAGGAAGTAGTGTATCGAAGTTGTGTATTGGAAGCAACTGTCCAAAAGTCGGAAAAAGCTGCCAAAGCACGAATGTCAGGTCTGACTATCGAGTGCTTCGATGATTTGCAACGAAAGCAGCAAGGCGGAATAAAAATTTCTATTGGAGTGACATGGCCTCAAGAATGGATACGGCGGCTCGTTTAGATGATAATAGGAAACTATTCCGCTTTCTTCACAAAGCAACTATAATTCGGGGAACGATCAGTGAAATGGTAAGGGACATCAATGGCGTGCCAGTCAAGAGTATTAAGGATCGCCTCATAAGATAAAAAGAATTCTTTGAGGCCAAACATAACCATGAAGCACCATCTATTGCCCCTGATATAACTGATACGTTTGCTGAACCATATGCTTGCAAACCCCCGAAGAAGGAATAATATCTATTATCCATAAACTTAAGGCCAATAAGACGCCGGAAGAAGATGGTCTTCTTGCTGAACTCTTTAAATGTTGTCCATCGTCCTTCATAACGCACCTTCAACAAATGCATGTTTGGAAAGAAGAGATATCACCAGATGACTTAAGTAAAGACTGATTGCAGTTCTACTCCCCATTCTCAAGAAAGATGACAGGACACATTGCGACAATTATCGAACAATCAGCCCACTAGACGTCTTAAAAAATTTTTGCTTCCCTTTTACTCAACAGACTTATGGAAATACGGCATAGCAAGATGTGCCCTAATCAAGCTGGATTCAGATCTGGGAGCACTTGTACTGACCAGAATTCATGTTTAAAAGGATGTTGGAACATCGCTTCAGATATTTGCAACCCACTGATACGTGTTTCATCGATTTTGCGGCTGCCTTTGATTCAGTCGATAGAGCGGCGCTTTGGAGGGTGATGGAATGTGACGGTGTTTCAGAAAAGATCATTCAACTCATAAAAGCATTTTATGAGCGTACGTCGGCGCAGGTCAGGGCTGCGCCCTTTCCTTTACAGTATTCAACTATGCGATAGACTGGATAATGGACACTGCTTGTCGGCACTCAAGAGATTTCCGAATTAGTCCAGAGCATCGTATCACAGATCTTGAATACGCTGATGATGTAATCCTTTTTGCTGACAATTATAACGAAATGCAAGTAATGCTAAATAATGTGTCAGGCAATGTAAATAAAACGAAAGTCTTTAATCGTCCTATATGCAAGAAGCTGATAAAATGCCTCTTTTTATAATTTCTTTGCCGAATGAGCATGTACTCGATTTTAAATACCTTGGGTCCACTCTAATACCAAATAAACAGGCAAAAGATGATATTATAACTCGGATCACGGCTGCTAAAAATGCGTTCTTCCGATTGACGAAACCTTCATGGAGCCGTCGTGAAATTACCACAAAAACGAAAGTTCGCATCTATATTGCCATGATCCGTTCGATTTTACTATATGGTTCTGAGACATGGCCAATGAGAGTGGAGGATATTAAGAAGTTAGCAGCCTTTGACCACTCTTGTCTAAGGTATATTTTACGGGTTCACCGAGTGGAGTGAAATCTCATAAGATCGACCATCCACCTTTGTTCAAATACCACTTGCATAAATAATGTTATCACAGAGCGTCGCCTTCGCTGGTTAGGGCACACCACAGGAGTTGACGCATATTTCGTTATTTGCTAAACTGTGTGAGGGTTGGCGTCAAAAGCGAGGTGGGCCAATCAAGACCTGGACTGATACGGGAGAAAAGATTTTGAAGAATATAGGTGGACCAGCAATATATAGACTTAGACGATGGAAAAAGGAATGGCTTCCATTACTGTCGAAGATGGCATCAGTCTGCGCCGCTTGGAAGCGTCCTACCCTTGTAGCCGTTGGAGTCAGCCTAACCAGTAATGGTGAGAGCTGTTAGAAGAAGAAGAATACAGACGATTAATTTAGCTTCTTTACAGGATGATTTAGCGACTTGGCTTCAAGAAAGGAATTTCTCTTTTCATCAATAAATGTAAAGTGCTACATACTTCACAAAAAAGTTCAATACACCAAAAAATATATTAGATATTCATTTTTTGTTTGCTATATTGTCATCTAAAAGTTTTGTTTTGTTATTTGTTTTTTTTATTTCCTCTTTTTATTTTTATTTAGCATATAATCTTCTTAATTCAATACTGAAATAAATATTGAAAAAACTGAGTACTTAGTAGAAATGTAGAAATACTTCATCAAGAAAACCTTTGAATAAGTCGACCTCCTCAAACTATGGAATGTGCTCAGAAAAAGGGAAATCACAGAAAGTCTCATTCTCTTTGACAGAAACTTATATGAACTTATATACAGAACAGGTGAACACGATTCTGATAGATATGGAAGAAATAGACTGGTTCCATATTGACAAAGCAGTACGACAATGATGCCTGCTTTTCTCTTTTTCAATCTATATGCGAAATATATATTAAGAAACGCTAGTTTGGAAGAGACGAGATAAGTTTGAAATAAGAAGAAAATCAACAGCCTGCATTATGCTGATGACAGCCTTACCGCGATAATCGGAAATATGAAGAGTCCAAGTTTTAAAAGACAAAGAGTACTGCGAAAAAATTGGATTAAAAGGACTAAAAACTAAATATAATAGGGTAAATTATAATAGATAGAAAAATCAGGTTTAAAACTGAATGCATCGAAGTGATGGATAGTTTTCTGTTTTTTAGGATCAGTAATAAAGGAAGCAGTCAAGAAATAGCAGTTTAGTAGTCATGAAGATTCTAAGATTTTTATTTGAGCATATCCCAGTAAATTTGACCGACCAAGAGATTCAAATGCCGTAATGTGATTCTGCTTAAAAAATATGCAAACCATGGTCTTCCCTGTGATCCTCTGGTATGCAAGGAAGCAAGATAGGACGAACTTTGGTAGTCAAATTAACAAATCAAGCCAGTGTTCTCTTTCAAAGCATGAATCATCCTACTTTGATCATATTATGCGAAGACCCAGTCATTTGGAAAAGGACCATTGTTGGGATAGTACAAGAAAAGAAAAAAGATACTACCTGCTACAAGAAGGATGGATTCAGTTACAGAGACAATGATTGCTCCGTGGAAGGATGAAAGATGAAGATAACGAAAGATCACAGATAGAAGGATAGATTTGGAGATCACCTCCTCATATAATCAATAGGAATAGGAAAAAAAGCCAACTTGATGGCAAATTATCAATTATAAATTAGTTTCTTTGCCTTCTGTGCTATTTTACTTGGTTTTCAGTTAATAAGCTTAGAATCGTGTAATATGGTTGAAGCAATTGACTTTGAAAATATGGCTATGAAAACTTTCATTAGTCGTAAACCACTGGAAGTCAAGCGAGAAATCAAATAAGTTTCGATGTAGCTGCAGATGTAGCAGAGTCTATAGGCATAATCTATAGGAATATGAAAATCTAGTTCGAGGTAGGAAAAAGAAATCTTTAAGGAAATCTTTATTTCAATAGATTTCATGGACATTCTGAAAACGCTAGTTCACTGATATAGTTCATTGATGTTAAATCAAAATTTTTATTCGAATATATACCAGTAAATTTGATTAACTAAGCTTGTTCGCGTGCGTGCGTCGTTGTCGCTTTGGACAGGGGCAATAGCCAGCATCTTCACCGGGATTTCCAGCAAAACCAAGAGTGCCAGGTGTTCCAGGATATCCTTTTTGACCTGAATATATTTTCAATCGCATGTGATCACAAGTATCTTATTTACGGTATGACTTTATCTAAACGAAGCAAATATCTGTTTTTTAGAAAATAATACTAAAAATTCGTGAATAAAAAAATGATGATTACTTTACCTTCTTGACCAGCTTCTCCAGGTGGCCCATTGGGTCCTGGTTGTCCATTATTTCCAGGATTCCCAGGAGGCCCTTTGAAACCTTTAGGTCCAATAGGACCACGTGGGCCAGGCTCGCCAGGTGGGCCGGGAAGCCCACGAACGCCATCTCTCCCTGGTGGTCCTGCCAATCCATCCTGGCCGACTGGCCCTGGTTCGCCATTGTCTCCTGGGTTTCCGATTGGTCCAATTTGGCCAAGATGACCCACCAGTCCGTCAGGGCCAGGCATTCCCTATAAAAATCTTTGATTGAAATATAAAAATCATTTCAGTATTTCGTCCTATATAATAAGTAGGCCATATATATATGACCATGTTCTGACAAAATAATCATAATAAGGGAAATAATAAGGGAAATAATGGACCTCATGACCAGGCGGTCCAGGGACGCCTGGATAACCAGGATAGCCAGGTGGTCCAGGTGGGCAGACGCGGCAAGACTCTAGGTCTCTTGCCTCTACAGGTAGTGCAATTCCTGGCAAACCCGGTGGCCCTGCTAGCCCTGGTGTACCTGGTGTTCCATCTCTACCATCTGCCCCAGGTCGTCCACTCGGACCAGGAGGACAACGGCCAGTTGTTTTGCAATCTGAAAAAAAATAATAAAAATTGCGTAGAATTGTTTGATATTTTGAAAAATCAAACATGAAAATAAATTTTTTTTAATAAAAGGATTCAAAAAAATGAACATACTGCATCCAGGAGCTATTTGTCTAGTAATTCGACTTTTAGGTCCTTCTTTAGCTCGTATTTGCAACAGATCGGCCCAAATTTCGTTCTGGAAATAAATCTTAGTGTTAAGTTAACCTGTAGTTGAATTAATGAGTTATGAATTGAAAAAAGACTGAACTTCGCAAGCCCTTAGCTCGCATCTTATAAGTCTTCGTGTCATTTATGCCATTTATAACATAAGACTTGACCTTTTTCTTTTTCTTTTTGTTATTTTATTAATATTTAATATTTTAATCAATATTTTGTTCGATAATTTTTGTTTTTTTAGAATAGTTCCACTAAGTGAATTTTATTTTTTTGATCATCGAATAGAAAATATTTCATTTTCATTTTCGGAATAAAAAAACTTCAAAAGTTAAAATGTTATTTGCCAAAACTTCTAGCAAAATGAAATTTGTTGGAAATTTAGCATTAAACATTTTTGCAAACAGCAAATAGCGGCTATATTTTAGAGTGTGAATTGGGTGATTTCCTGGTAATTTATAAGCCTGAAATTTATACCTGCATAAGATTGAATTCGTCGATATGTGCAGCCAACTTTTGTTTTGCTAGAATGACAGAATTGAGGAGTGCATATATTTGATATGCGATAACAGCAATAACTAGAGTCGAAAAGAAAATACTAGCAATGGCAGCATTCTTTGTCCACAACATAACGCACAGAAATGGTCGATCTGTACATCGACGTGTAAACTGCTATTTATGATGATGAAAAATTGCCTTAGGCATGAAAACTACTATTAGTGCATCGATGCCCAGAAAAACTCGTCCAAATCGTTTAACGCGATAGATAAAAACAGGAATCTATTCACGGACCTTCTTTAGAGGCATTTGTTTGCATCATAAATTTGTAGTTCCTGATTTAACATTAAAGCAAAACAATGGAAAAATGTCGCAGAAAAATGAAAAATTTTAAATTTCAAAACTTTTTTTTAAAAAATCAATGGCTGTCGATTGCCTGAATTCTACACGAATTGAATTCTTTTTGTGTCCCTCATTCGATTATTGACTAATTGTATAATAACATTTCTAAAACGTTTAAACAATTTAAAGAGCCTTTTGCCGGGCCAGAGAAAACATATATATGAGAGCGAAGCTAGGAGTACCAAAGTGCCAACAGCATAGACGTAATAGACATTAAAGATTGGATGAAAATAATTCATTCATATGAAATCGCTTAAAATAGCTCGAAAATTTCAAGTTTTAAGAAAGATAATCAAAAATTGATTCTGGAGCAGACTATGATCTCGTGGCTAAAAAAGATTATTAGCGCTCATTATTTCTAATTAAGTTTGCTCCACTGCCTCTAAGTATAATGAATTTTCTAGGAATTTTTTGTCGGTGAAATTGCAGCGCCATTCGGGTTTTTAAATGCCGGTTGCATAAATTTATTTACTTTCCAGTTATTTGATATATAAGAGTTTGATATATTATAAAATTGTGCTTCAGTCACCTAATACTGGAGATTCTACTGTTTATGAAAAATCCAATGAAACTTAAATAGATCAAGAAAGAAGAGCCTTTTCTGTAAGTCCTTTCAGACAGGTGACATCGATAGGATAAATGATCATCTTTGGCAAGTTTACAAATAGAAATCTCATGTTTCTGTGCAATTTTAATGGTGAAAATTTTTGATCTAATCACATTTAATGATAGGATACTAAGATTTTAAAGAATTCTTCTTTAAAACATTATTCATGCATTTAAAAAATAAAAAAAATAAGAAAAAAGGGAAAAAAAGTTATCGTTGGAAATAATTTTTTTGTTGATAAAATTATCTCATTTATTTTTTAATTATTTTTCAAATTAGATAACAGCAAATGATTATTTGATTATTTTTTAAGCCCTAACTCCCGAGTTCCACCTTTGGCAGGAATAATCTTCGAAAATCGAGTTCTGTTTTCAATTTACTGGTATTTTTATCACCAAGTGATAGTCTCGGAAAATTTGTTTAGTCCGATTAACCAAAAGAATGAGCTGTTCTTGAATTTAATTGGATTTTTCTTGTATTTCTTGCATTGCGAGAATTTTTGAATAATATTAATAGGCTTCTCAAATTGTCGTCTTGAGAGTTTCAATTCCTGTCTCCGATGGGAGTTAATCTGTCATAAAAAGTTGAAGATGGTGTTGTCAACCTAATTTCTATTTCTATCTCTGATTGATCCCAGGCGGAAATTTCCTAAATGCATACAACCGATGAAACAAGCCAAATTATGAGTTGATGGCTCAGTTATTTATCTGATATATTTCAAGAATGGAAGAACGAAAAAAAGCTAAAATTGGATCCATTAAAACGAATAATTTATGTAAAAAAGGTAGGTTAAAACAAAAGTGCTTATAAGCTTATAAGCTTATTATTTGCTCTTAATATTGGCTATTTCCTCATTATTTTCTTATTAATAATTGAAAAAAAAGGCGAAATTTGTCAGTTGGATAATTTTCAATAAATATCAAATTTCTTCAGTTCATAAAAATCCTTATTTTGAGTTGAATATCAAAAATTCTCATTTTTTAATCGAAAGTTTAAAATATGCGCTTATCAAAAAATCGCTTATCTTTTAAGATATGAAAAAATATATGTTATTTTTATTATTATTATATTTTATTACATTATATATTTTTATTATTATATTTTTATTATGTTATTATTTTTTCATATATATAAACATAAATTTCGAAATTTATTTTATTCGTATATTTCCTAATTTAAAAAAATATATAATTGGGGACATTTTGTGCATTTAGAGAATTTTTTTTTGAGATAAATAATCGCATAAATAATTTATTTGGCAATTAATTAATTTATGAAAAAAAAGTAAAAAAGAACAATGAAAATTGAGAAAATAGAGAAAAACTCCGTTTTATATCAATTTTTTCAACTTTATTAAAAATATGAGTATTAACTCATTTTTCTCTCTAAAAAATGATGAATTCTCCCTAAAGAATCATTATATGCAGTTCGATGATGGATTTGAAACTATTTATTTATTTCTATCTGAGAAATTTATTTGTTTTATTAATTTTGCCTTTGCCTTCGATTCAACTGATAGTATAGCGCTTAGGAGGATGATAGAATGCGATCATATTCCATAGATTCAACTCATTCGATCGTTTGAGTTATAAAGGCACTTTACCAGCATACATCTTCATAAGCCTGCATGTGAAAGTCTTTTTGAAATAAAAACTGTTCACACAGGCTACTGCTTTCCTCCTACAATATTCAATTATACGATTGGTTGGATTATGGATAATGCTTGTAGATATCCAAGGAGTCAACCCAGACTATAATAGTGATGATGTAGTTTCGCTGAAGCATATTGGAGCAAAAGCATGAAGTTGGATCAAAAAAAATTAGAGTAAGAATCAATATAAATATGAAGAAAATAGAAAATCTTTTTATTTTAGGTACCAATGGCATCACGGGTTGAGAAGTAGTAAAGGTTATATCTTATACCGAATGGCCAAGCGAAAAACAAAGTTACTGGCCAAATAATCAGCCAAAAATGGGTTCTTTCGCCTGGCGAAACTTTTATGGAATTGCTGCGAAATTACCATTAAAACAAAATTGTTCGCATCTATGTAGCTCCACTAAGCACGATTTTATTATATACCTGCAAAATATGGCCAAAGAGAGTGGTCTGTATTAAGAGTTACCTATTTCGGACAAATCTTATCTAAGTCGCATTTACATGGCTGCCAGGCAGTCATATAAAAATTATACAGAATTGCATCTGCCTATGCTCAAACATTATCTACAATAAAGTATCGTTTACGATGGTTTGACCATGTTCTCTTCAGCTAATCGCAGGAGCTGGTGCATATCTGGCTTATTTACTAAGCCTGAGTACGGCAGCTTTGCCAGTGAATCATTTATTTCAGATAAGATTCAATTATTCACCCACATTTCACTTAAGAGTTTAAAGAATTTTTTCATTTGTCATTCTCTTGAGCAGTTCGATCTTTTTTCTTCGTCAATAATTCATTGTTTCTTCCAAATTATATTATGCTTCCATAAATGAATAAAACAAACACATTATTCATCTTAGTGTAAAAGATATTCTTCTTTAAAAATATGTTGTTCTTATTCTTTATACCTCGTTTGCAACCCATTGTCACATGTTTCATCGACTTTGTGACTGCCGTTGATTCAATTGATAGAGAGGCGCTTTGGAGAATGATGGAGCGCGATGATGTTCCAGAGAAGATCATTTGACTCATAAAGGCATTTTATAAGTGTATACTTCGGCTGGTCTATAAGTGTATACTTCGGCTGGTGTATATGGGGAACTGACAGACTCCTTCGAAATAAAAATTGATGTCCGTCAAGGTTGCGTCCTTTCTCTTACAGTATTCAACTATGGGATAGACTGGGTAATTGACACCGCTTGTCGACACTCAAAGGATGTCAAAATCAGTCTAGAGCATCGTGCCACAGATCTTGAATACGCTGGTGATGTAGTCCTTCTCGCAGATAGTTATGACGAAATGCAAATAATGCTAAATAATGTGTCAGGCAATGCAAATAAAACGAAAGTCTTTAATCGTCTTATGTGCAAGAAGCTGATAAAATGCCTTTTTTTATAATTTCTTTGCCGATTGAGCATGTACTCGATTTTAAATACCTTGGGTCCACTTTAATACCAAATGACCAGGCAAAAGACGGTATTACAATCCGGATCACGGCAGCTAGAAATGTATTCTTCCGATTGACGAAACCTTCATGAAGACGTCGTGAAATTACCATAAAAACCAAAGTCCGCATCTATGTAGCCGTCATTCGTTCGATCTTACTATACGGCTCTGAGACATGGCCAGTGAGAGTGGAGGATATTAAGACGACATCTGCCTTTGACCACTCTTGCCTAAGGTACACTTTACAGGTCCGTCGAAAGAACAAAATATTAAATGATGGCATCCACCCCTGCGTCCAAATACCTCTTAATACTATTATCACAGAATGTCGCGCTGGTTAAGGCATGTTTTCAGTCGCCCACTACAGGAGTTGACGCATATTTCGTTATTTGCTAAATCCTGCGTCTAAGGTGAAGTGAAGCGAGGTGGGCCAATCAAAACCTGATATGGTCAGAAAAGATTTTGAACGTATAGGTGGACCAGCAATATATGGACTTAGACGATGGAAAAAGGAGTGGCTTCTATTATGTCGACAATAAATCAGACCGCGCAGCTTGGAAAATTACCCTCGTAGCCAATACAGTCAACCTAACCAGTAATGGTGAGAGCTTTTAGAAAAAGGTTTTCTTTATGCACTAAAGTAGAAGAACATAAAATTTCTTGAAATTTTTTTCAGTGATCTTTTAATCAGTACTTCTAGGAATTTTTCTTAATTCGCAATAATAAACATAGTATAAACAATAATAGAAATGTTATTCAACATAATCTTTTCTTCACATTTGACATAAATTTGATATAATTGATTTTTGCTGACTTATTTATTATCAAGTAATGAATAAATTCGATCATTTATTTCGAAGGTACATGTAGATATGAAAAATTAAAAATAAATGGTTAATTGTTCATCGCTGCTAGCGGTTAAACGATGTTAGTACGGTTAAAATTTGGTATATAAGGCTGCTAGTATTATAATGACGGTATTTTATGTTACAGTTTTATTTTTTAAATTTCATTTTTTCATCCAATTATAGCAAACTTATTTTTTAATTATAAATTATAAGTTAGATTTATTCCTGTTGAGGGCAACAGAACTCCACAGTAATCTGAGACACCATCCACTCGGTTATTTTAGCCGATATTTGATATATTTATGGCTTATTATAAGACAAAAGCGAATAAAAGTATATTGAAACATAGCTCGTTACTTAATTTTTGCCGTGGAAGCACTCTTTAATTACTTTGTAAATCAATTACTAGTTAATGGGAAATTCAATTATTTTTTTCTCGATTCATTTGATGGTGAATTCTATCGAATAATTTTATTTTATTTTTCAACCGCTTTTCGATTATAATATTTTATATTTTTATTTTATTTAATAGGAAAAAGAAAAATTAAAAAATTGGAGATTACGAAAGAATTTATGCAAAAAAAGGAAATTTTTTTGAAATTTTTTTTCAAAAGCGAAGTCATTTTAAAAATATTATTTTGCTTGATTTCAATCATTTCTATAAATGAGATTGCGAAAATTTCTAAGCATTATAACCACGCAAACCGATTCAGAAATGCTGAGTTTTAAATATTTTCAATTTTTTATTTATTATTTTCTATTATATATTATTATTATATATTATTCTATTATATATTATTATATATTATTTTTTATTTATTTTCTGGTGAAATCTCCATTGAAAAATAAAAAAATTAATTGTTGAAATTCAATTAAATTAATGAATATATATCATAAATTTTAATTTTCCTTCTAAAATTTGAAAAAAATTTTTTTCAAATGTAAGCTATAATGAGAAAAAATGAAGGAAAAGGAAGCATATGTTTTGTGTCCCTCAATTCTTTTCTATCATTTTCCGATAATTGCATCATAAATTTTATAATTTATAAGCATTTTTAAAATACATCATTCGTTTTTACATTAATACGAAAATTAAAATAGAAAAAAAGCAAGAAAAAAACGTCCGAGTTTATTTAAATAGCTTCTAATGAATGATAATGAAGAATTTATTTAAATGGAAATTTCATGAGCAGTCGAGCGGTTTGGTTTGGTTCCTTTCTAGTTATATCTAAATTTTGAGATATATTTTTGCTCTTCAAATTTTTTGCTTGCATACAGGCAAAATGCATGATAACCGAGTATTTCAGATCATCCCGTTGGGAAGCAAAGTCTGCTGCTGTAATAGAAATAAGCCTATCATTTAAAAAATCAGAATGGTACGGGCGATCTATCTTTATTCCTAACGCCCCAAGTGGCTCTTTGGCAAGAATTTCTAATTTTGAAACGAATTTTTTATAAACGATATAATTTTATCATTGATTTTCATCTTTATTACTGATCAAAAAATTTGTATCATATTTCATGGAACCATTTTATCATTTAGTTATCACTAAAAATATTAAATAATATAGATAATATCAAATATTAAATATTATCAAAATATTATCAAATACTACTGCTAAAAATGGCAAAATAGCTGGCTATCATTTCCAGAATAATAATTCTCGTCCTCAGGAGAAGAGGAAATCTATCACTTAAGAGTGCAAATACTATTAAGGACTCATCAGTATTTCCAAGTGACTCTCTTGCAAAATTCTCAGTCTATAATTTTCATCCCATTAGAACAAGTGGTGAGCCACTTTTGTTATTGCGATCGTTCATTAGATATAACAGGCTTTATTGCGAAAAAAGTGAAAAATAAAGCCAATTTTCGTTTATTTCGTTTCATTTATTGATTTAATATGAGCTAGTAATTCAGTAATTAATTTGCTGTAAATAAATTGCCAATTTAAACGATGGATCGAAATGAAGCTTATGGATCAATTTTGTTTCTCCAGAATCCTATATCAGTTTCATAAATTTGTTAATTGCAACCTAAGCTATTCTTGGATCAGTGGAATGCCTTTTTTCTGGGAAAATTTAAACTGACCACATCGTTCGACATTTTGCATAAAAATAACAAACATTTCTCCTTGTTTCTCTAGGATGAATCGATAAAAAAACGAGGAATCAAGGTTTTGAAAAATGTTAAGATATTTTCATTATTCCTTTATATTATTTGCCTCGACTTTATTTTTTATGATCTACTAGTAATAATTATCGAGAATTGGAAAAAAATAAAAATAAAGTTTTCTTTTAAATTTCATTCTCTATTGAGATATTTTTCTTGCCAGTTAATTTCTCTAATGTAACCAGTTTATTTATAGTTTCTTATAATTATTAATATAAATACTAATTTTTGCTATCATGATCATAATCAATCACTATAATCATCATTTCATCGTTCCATGGTTGTTTTACGTTAGATATAAATAAACTGCTAACGATCGCCATTTCTGGTCAGTCTCACTCCACCCGCTGTTAGCGCGATGCGAAATTTTTGACAAAGAATCGCTTAGCGCAAATATAGGCGGTTACTAGCACTGTTCAGGATTTGTAAGTCCTATCGAAGTTAGGATCCGAATCCCGTCGCTATAATCTAAGCAACAACCTTTCTTACATGGAAATAAATGTGGTCTATTCTTCTCTCGTTTCAAGCTGCATTACAGTAGTCTAATTTTTGTAAATGCTATCATTATTCGTTTCATTTTAGTTATTCCTCACTCAATTGTTTGGTTTTTATTATTATTTGTTAATTCAATATAATTTTTCCATTTATCCTTCCACTACGTCCCATTCATATGGTAGCTTACAAATCGTATTCAGCGCCAATCAGATTCATTAATATGTCAATGAAATCAGTCGCCAATACTTGGAATCTTTAATATTTTTTTTATTTTCAGGGAATGAAATAATCGAAAAATTATCCCGATGATTTTTAAAAAAGTTTTTCCAATCTTATCTAAGAGCAATTACTTTAAATCCATAGTTATAAATCATATATTATTAAATTTTCGAACTCATTAAGTGTTTAATGAAACATCGAAAACACTATTCGCGATTGGCACTCTAGCATCTTATCCTACTAATAACCAGTGGAGTGAGTCTAATCTAAAACTGTGAGAGTCAGAAAACTTATTTTTTATTGTTACTTTATCTGCACTCACATTTCGATTCTTCCAATTTTCTTCTTGCTTCTACAATTCTCTTATAAATGCAAGTTCGACAAATTTGCAGTTGGTACTCTCGTAATTTTTTTTCGATTTTATCGAAGTTTTTGAATTATTATTTGTAACTATTATGAGCGATGAGTGCTGTTACTTTACCTTTTACCCTACAATATTCAACTGTGTGATAGAAGCATAATGGGCATCGCTTATCGACATTCAAGAGGTGCACAAATCAGTCCAGAGCATAATATCACAGTTCTTCACGATACGTCGATGACGTAAGCATTTTTTGCTAATAGCTTTTATTAATTCATCACAAGTTGAGGAAATGCCTAACTAAATATCTTGCATACACTCACACTAAATATCCAGGTGAAAAAGGAAATTTCAGCTCAGTTAGAAAAGCGTTCCATTATTAGGTCAAACGTTTTTGGAATCGAGATTAAAGTTATAACGAAAGTCTGCGTCTATGTGGCTGCAGTTCGCTCGACCTTGTAATATGGTAATAATATGATTGCAAAACATGACCAATGAGAATGGAAGAGCGTAAAATCTCGTTTGATTGAAGTCACCTCTCTTTCACAACATCGTTTCATAACCACAAATCTTCGTAATCTTTGGTTTGACCAATGTTCTGCTTCACCAATCGCAAGAATTGATATATATTTCGCTTTTTGGATGGGATGGAAAAAAATGAGGACCAATTAAACGTGGACTGATATAGCCAGAAAAGATTTTGAAGGCATATATGGCCCAGTGATATGGATCTATTCATAAACATGACATTAGATCGAGTGGTCTGGAAACACTTGTCGTCTGCACAGTCTAACTAATATTAATGAGAACTGCTGGAAAAAAATTATGCGTATAAATATTTACAATAAAATACAGTGGGAAAAATGTCACTGAAAAAAATAAGTGATTTTTGCTAACAGTGAAGTCATAGATACTGCTATCACTGTATTTATGCATTATATCTATGGAAACAACGGTCACAACTAAAGATTTTGATAGTCACGTAATCAATGCACTGAAATTTTTGGAACATATATATAATATAATTAAATTAGTAAATGCAGAATACTAAAAAACTGAAAATCTATTTTATCGATATATCGATATATGAGCTGAGAAATTTTTCAGTTCATTTTTCTATTCATTGTCGAGAGAATTAATAAATTTCATCGGTTTATTTCAACTTTTTCGACTCTAAAAACCTCAACATCAGTAAACGATTAGCGTTCACCATTTCTGGCTCCATTTTTCTTCTTCTTCTTCTAATAACTCTCACCATTATTGGTTAGATTGGCTCCAAACAGCTAAAGGGTAAGATGCTTCCAAACGGCACGGTCTGATGCCATTGTCGACAGTAATAGAAGCCATTCCTTTCTCCATCGTCTAAGTCTATATATTGCTGGTCCACCTATATTCTTCAAAATCTTTTCTCCCGTATCAGTCCAGGTCTTGATTGGCCCACCTCGCTTTTGACGCCAACCCTCACACAGTTTAGCAAATAACGAAATATGCGTCAACTCCTGTGGTGTGCCCTAACCAGCGAAGGCGACGCTCTGTGATAACATTATTTATGCAAGTGGTATTTGAACAAAGGTGGATGGTCGATCTTATGAGATTTCACTCCACTCGGTGAACCCGTAAAATATACCTTAGACAAGAGTGGTCAAAGGCTGCTAACTTCTTAATATCCTCCACTCTCATTGGCCATGTCTCAGAACCATATAGTAAAATCGAACGGATCATGGCAATATAGATGCGAACTTTCGTTTTTGTGGTAATTTCACGACGGCTCCATGAAGGTTTCGTCAATCGGAAGAACGCATTTTTAGCAGCCGTGATCCGAGTTATAATATCATCTTTTGCCTGTTTATTTGGTATTAGAGTGGACCCAAGGTATTTAAAATCGAGTACATGCTCATTCGGCAAAGAAATTATAAAAAGAGGCATTTTATCAGCTTCTTGCATATAGGACGATTAAAGACTTTCGTTTTATTTACATTGCCTGACACATTATTTAGCATTACTTGCATTTCGTTATAATTGTCAGCAAAAAGGATTACATCATCAGCGTATTCAAGATCTGTGATACGATGCTCTGGACTAATTCGGAAATCTCTTGAGTGCCGACAAGCAGTGTCCATTATCCAGTCTATCGCATAGTTGAATACTGTAAAGGAAAGGGCGCAGCCCTGACCTGCGCCGACGTACGCTCATAAAATGCTTTTATGAGTTGAATGATCTTTTCTGAAACACCGTCACATTCCATCACCCTCCAAAGCGCCGCTCTATCGACTGAATCAAAGGCAGCCGCAAAATCGATGAAACACGTATCAGTGGGTTGCAAATATCTGAAGCGATGTTCCAACATCCTTTTAAACATGAATTCTGGTCAGTACAAGTGCTCCCAGATCTGAATCCAGCTTGATTAGGGCACATCTTGCTATGCCGTATTTCCATAAGTCTGTTGAGTAAAAGGGAAGCAAAAATTTTTTAAGACGTCTAGTGGGCTGATTGTTCGATAATTGTCGCAATGTGTCCTGTCATCTTTCTTGAGAATGGGGAGTAGAACTGCAATCAGTCTTTACTTAAGTCATCTGGTGATATCTCTTCTTTCCAAACATGCATTTGTTGAAGGTGCGTTATGAAGGACGATGGACAACATTTAAAGAGTTCAGCAAGAAGACCATCTTCTTCCGGCGTCTTATTGGCCTTAAGTTTATGGATAATAGATATTATTCCTTCTTCGGGGGTTTGCAAGCATATGGTTCAGCAAACGTATCAGTTATATCAGGGGCAATAGATGGTGCTTCATGGTTATGTTTGGCCTCAAAGAATTCTTTTTATCTTATGAGGCGATCCTTAATACTCTTGACTGGCACGCCATTGATGTCCCTTACCATTTCACTGATCGTTCCCCGAATTATAGTTGCTTTGTGAAGAAAGCGGAATAGTTTCCTATTATCATCTAAACGAGCCGCCGTATCCATTCTTGAGGCCATGTCACTCCAATAGAAATTTTTATTCCGCCTTGCTGCTTTCGTTGCAAATCATCGAAGCACTCGATAGTCAGACCTGACATTCGTGCTTTGGCAGCTTTTTCCGACTTTTGGACAGTTGCTTCCAATACACAACTTCGATACACTACTTCCTACTAGTATGCCCTAGCGTGGAAGTGGTTGATTTTTGGAGACATTCCTTTAGTTTCGATCAGTATTTATTTGCCGCTCCAGAAAAATCATTGATATTTGTATCACTGAGATACTGAGATGCTTCAATAATTCGGTTTGAAATTCGGTTTAATTCGTTCACTGTCCCCGAATTTTTTAGTTTAAGGAAAGACAGTTTAAGAATCTTGGGAGATTTCTGCGAGTTAACAGTTTATGCGGATTTTGGCTCGAACCATAACATGGTCAGAAGATTGCCCGTTTTAGCGGTAAGAACGACTATCTGGTAAGGAACTTTTCCAATGGCGATTGTCTAAATTATAATAAATCTGGCTTCACTAATTATTATTCAAAAGTAGTGCCAAGGAATTTATGGAAGAATAGATTGGACGACCAGTTGGATTTTTAGCAGCAGATTTACACTAGAGACAAGATCCAATCCAGGATGATAATCCAAGCAGTAATCATTTGGCTACTCTGTCTTTTAAATTATTAAATTATTTGTCTTGTCATGAATAAATGGTCGGAACTGCAATTTACCACTTTCATTTTAATTCTTTTGAAAATTTTCACTCTGCAACGAGTCAGTATTCTTTTAAACCTAACTCTATTCTCTAAATTCTTGAAATGCCTCATTGTTTTAAGCAAATTTTTAATTTTTAGTTTTAAAATTAATTTTATAAATTTAATAAATTTTTAATTTTAATAAAATTTTTACTCGCCATTTCTTATTATGCAGATTTCGTTGGCTGTTAATATAATTAGGAATTTATAAATCGCTTATAAAACAGTAGATGCATACGTGAGTCGTCAGCATCACCCAGATTTTTTAACTTATCTGTTACCTCAAATAGTAATCTAGTCAGTATACACTGGGCTATCTTGTTGCACTTCTAATTAATATTAATATTATACTGATAAGGAATATAAGAAGAGCTAAGAAATTGCTATATCTTAAAATAAATAAAAGAGCTCAAAGGAGAAACAAAAGAGAACTGTTTTTTTTTCGATCTGAAAAATTATCATTAGATGGATGCGCCTGCGAACATAATTAACTAAAGTGGTCAAAATGTACCATTTGTTTACTTTTGTACCACTTTTACAGGTAGAAATCCGCAACTCATCTGCAAAATTACTGGAAAATATGAATTAAAATATGAATTACTATAATTAAATTAGATTTTCATTCTTCTTTTTGTTATTTCACTGGAGAAAAGTTGTTCATTTAATATCATCAAAAGGCCTATTGGACTCTAATTCGCAAGCAGTAACCGATATAAATTAATATGAATGGAACATCTGAGAACTTCATTCATCACCTTCGTCTTGCACTTACATTAGCTCACTTATCATTAGTTTCGATTGGTATGATCAATTTGCTTGTAATTATACTAATAGTCATTAAACCATATATGAGATCAATCACTAATGTATATATGGTTGGCCTTTGTTCAGCTGATTTTATTTATCTTATCAATTTAACACTTGTTGCTGCCGCTCAACTCAATAATCGGTCGTGGGTTTTTGGTTCTACAGTGTGCACACTTTATCATGGTACCGAGTCAACAGGTACAGTCAAACTCCTTGGTTTTTTTTCACCTTTTTCATCTAACAGCATTCATCATTTCTGGTTTATCTGGCTTCATTGACGATTAGGACGACTTTTTCATATTACTTAATTCCCAAAGTTTACAGGTAAATATGCAAGTGTAATGTTTGTTGTACTATTAGCAGCGGATCGATATTGCGCGATGTGCCGTACCGATTTTTGTCCTCGTTATCGCAACTATTATACCGCTTTTGTAGCTAGTCTATGTGCATGGATTATTGCATTTTGTGGAGCAGCACCACTTTATATATATTCTGAGGTTGTAGTTATCCATATGCAGATTGGTAAAATGCATCGGCTATGCATAGCAAAGTGGCCATCATCATCAAGTGCAATATGGTAAGTTTTGACAATATAGCAAGACCGAGAAATATTTTTTCACTTCTTTTCACCAAAATTTTTCTAAAAGACAAAAAATTGCGAACATTTTCCTAGATTTTATCACTCGAATTTATTAATATAAGCGTTTAATTTCAATACTATAATTCCAGGTACATAGCCTTCTCATCCATAATCATTTTTATTTTACCGCTCTTCTTTATAATGTTTTTCTACTATCATATTTTGAAAAAGTTGCGAGAAGCAGTAATAAGTAGTAAACGAATGCAGCGTCATTCGAGTTCACGTGCTCCTTACCATCGCGTTACTCGACTCGTTTTATGGATCGTTGTTTTTCATGTTATATGTTGGTGAGATTTATAGTCTATTTTTCTATAAAAGAATATTCATCTAGAGCATAGGCAAGAGTAGTCGGATGGAATGGCTGTCCTGCTATGCGCCCAGCATCATATGTTCGATCCTTACTGCATTTTCCCGTTATCCCTTCTTCTTCTAATAGCCTTCACCATTACTGGTTAAGCTAGCTCTGCTGGCTACAAGGCTAAGATGTCTCCAAGCTGCTCGGCGCGCTATCGCTAGTAGTAATAGGCATTCCTTTTTCCATCGCCTAAGTCCATTTATCGCTGTCCTCCTATTCAAAGTCTTTTTAGACTATATCAGTCCAAGTCTTCATTGACCTTCATCGCTTTTGAGGCCACACAAGATTTAGGATTTAGTAATTGGCTATATATTAATTCCTGTGGTGGACGACGGAGAATTCAACCAGCAAAGGCGATGCTCTGTGATGCTACTGTTAATACAAGTGGTATTTGAGTGAAAATAGGTACAACCAGGTGAGATTTTATCCGACGGACCAGTAAAATATATCTTAAACATGGGGTCAAAGGCAAATAGCTTCTTAATATTCTCCACTCTCATTGGCCATGTCTCGCAGCCATATAGCAAGATCGAACAAACCGCGGCTATATAGACAAAGTCTTTGGTTCTTACGGTGATCTCGCAACGGCTCCATAAAGATTTCTTCAATCAGAAATGGCCATTCGGCATTTGAGTGGATACATATTTAAAGTCGGGCACTTCGTCAAGCGGCGATGAATTGATAAAAATAGATATTTTATCAGCATCTATATAAGAGAAAACTTTCGTTTTGTTTACATTGATTTTGAGTCCAATTCTCGCTGCAGTTGTTGACACATTATTTAACATTATTTGCATTCCGTAGTAACTAGTAACTATCAACAAAAACCCCTAAGTTTTGGGGATGTGCAATCTGTAACTATACGATTCTTTATCAATGAAAGCAGCCCAATCAATAATGGTCATACGCTTCTTTATGAATTAGGGGCAATAAAGGTATAAAATATGAAACGACAAATTAAATCGATGTAAATAAACGTAATAAATAGTTATATGCCTTCACTGTTATCATATATCGAATATGTTTATCATACATACATATGTGTACGTATTGTTTGCTAAAAAAGTCATTTTAGTCGGAAATGCTAAATGCTTTGAACCATAAGTAAAAATAAGAATAAATGTAATGATGTAAGGCCTAGCGAAATTTTTTTTTCCTTAAATTTTACAGCACTGTTTTGTAGAAATTCACTGTTATCAGATATCGAATATGTTTATCATAGACACATTTATATATTCTGAAATATTCCATTATAAATTGCCAAAAATTAAATGATAGACGTTATCGTTGATTTAGTCATTTGACTGACTCTTTTCGTGGGTCATTATTTTATATGGAAAGGTTAATCAAACGATGAAACTAGAATAACTCAATCTTCTATTTCAATTATTTCAAGCCGATTTCTATTTCAACTTGTTTATTTGAATTGAATTTTTGGAAAAGAACTAATTCCTATCGTTGATTTCAGTAAAAATTGGTTTAATTCAATAATGTTCAACAAACTTAAAGCTGATCAATCAAAATATTTCAGAATTAGTTGGATGAATAAAATATTGAGAGCAGCAATTCCGTGAATAGGAAATCATTCTTTTCTTAAAATTCAGGTCACCTTTTTGGTTGTTTAATACGGTTAGTTCGATCTTCCAGTTGCGCATACAAACACAGTTTATGCGTATTATCGTTAATATCATTCATCTTTTTCCATATGTTAATTGTGCACTCAATCCAATTCTTTATGCGACAAATGCGGAAAATTTTCGTCGTGCCTTTCGTTCACTTTTTGCACAAAAATTGCATTGGAAGAGTGGTCAAGCACGACCTCAATTAAACCATATGCGGGAACAAAAAATGTTATTTTTCTCTTCTTTTGTGCTTCGTGCTTAATTAATTTCGCATGGAATTTTTTTAAACTACTGTTTCAGACGCAAACATTAGATAAATATAGCTGCACTCCTGCTTGCGTATTTGGAATAATTAGGAAAAGAACATTTTTCAGGCCAGTAGTATGTGTTCCGATGTCGTTTCTTGGGATGTCGCCAATTCGTAAGGCAAATGCATTTAAAACTCGTAGCCATAGCATCTTTCGTTCATCCAATAATACTTCCGGAAGCAGTAATTCCTTTATCAAATCTATTGGCTCTAATCGACGACATTTTGGACAAAGATCGCATTTGAAGTCATTTTTTCAGGTTAATTAACGATTGTTTTAAATATGAAAAGGTGTGAGACTGAAATTTTTTTATTGAAAATAAAATCACAGGAAAAGAATAAATGGCCACGGAAGTCAGCAATGTTTCATGCCGATATGAATGAAAACTGCGATAATTATATAACGATAAACAAATAAGGTATCAATAATCACCAGTTGGAAACCATTCCACAGGACAAAATAGGTAAATTTCGTACCCCATTATATAGACTTAAGAGGTGAAAAGTTAAAAAAATGGAATTAGAAAGGACAATAGAAAAAGGGTATTTTAATAGAACGACGGCTCCATAAAGATTTCATCAACCAGATAAACGCATTTCTGCTGCCGTAATCAGGGTAATATCGTCTTTTGCTGGCCATTCGGTATTAGATTGTATCCAAGGTATTTAAAATCGTACATTTCCTCAACCGACAATAAATAAGAAAGAGGCATTTTATCAGTAAGACGACAAGACGTTCGTTTTTGTTTACACTGTTTACATTAAGTAGTATCGAAGAATCTCGCTGCATTTGTCCACACTTTGTTTATTATTTCGCCATAATAGTCAACAAAAATGAATAAACCATCAACGTATTCAAGATCTGTGATACGATGCCATGGATTGATTTGTACATTTTTGAGTGCCGATGGGCTGGTGTCCATTATCACATAATTCAATATTATAGCGGAAAAGATGCAGCCTTTATGGACATCAGCTCCTATTTCCAAGGAGTCTATCAGTCCCCATATAGACCTGCTCTGACGTACGCTGTCAAAATACTTTTATGAGTCGAATGATCCTCTTCTCTGATTTTCGATCACACCAAAGCACCATTCTATCAATTAAATCGAAAGCAACCGAAAAGCACTCTTCGGCATAGCGAAGAAGGCCCAATGGCGCACTAGTCTCAGATGCCATATTGCCAATTGTCGAGATAATCACAGCGTCATTATGACCCACGCGCGCATTCCAGTCTTCCCCGATTATGGCCATGTCATGTTTTGGTAGAGACTTTTTTAGTAGTTGAAGCTCCGCATGGAATTATCTTTATCACGGTCATCTGTCGACAATTTGGAGCATAGACACTTATGACCGAGATATTGCAGAATTTACCTTTAAAGCAAGCATAGGTCGTACGGTTGCTTAGCGGTTCCCACTCTATAAAAGCGGAATAGGCCTTAAGACAATCACTATCACTACGCCATTTCGAGCTTTGCATTGTATAAAACTGTTTCTCAAACTCTGTGTTCTTTGACGAACTCCTTTGGTGATCACAAAAAATTTTTGAGAATTTCTTAGAACCTTTATTTATTTGGATTATTGCGATATTTATTGCGATATAAACAACATTAATTTTTAAATTGTTAATTGTTGAATATTGTTGTATTATTATAGCACCATGAAAATAATTTTCGCTTCGAGGACTCTCGGAAGAAGCCCTTTCAAAATCTTTCAAACCTAACTACTATTATACATTTGTTATTATATTATTGTGAATGAAGCTGATTGAAGGTAATTATAATGATAATTTTGAATGGAAATGGATTAAATGAATTTTTAAATTTCTTTGTATTTGATCAGTAATCGTCAACGACATTCATTATTTAGTATTACTTTATATTATGAAGTTATATTAATGAGTTATTAAATTGTAATTACTAATTGAAATTTGTTTTTAAATCTATTGTTGCCTTCACTTAAGTTCTCACAAACATAATTCAATTCTTTTGTTCAATTTTTGCTTATCGCGACACAAGTAATTTTATTCGGAGATTTGTTCAGTGAAATCTTTCTCGAGCAAAAATTTTATTTTCTCGTATATTTTATCGATAATTTGCACCTATCAAGGTTCACTAAGCTCCATACTTAGCTAAACTTCAGCTCTCTTGAATCCATTCATTTTAATTATTCAAATTTTCATTGATTGCAAGATTGAATTAGGTTTTTCTTGCGGTAAGGCTACTGATATTATTATTTATTAATATTATTATTATTACTATCATGAAGATTTTTAATTTTCTTTTTATCAAATATTATTACAAGAAAATTAATTTGCGATGAAATTTTTGATTTGAAGTGCAAAATATGAAATCAAGGAATATCAGATATTTTATGTATTTTACATTTATAAAATTAGACAGTAATGACATGAAAAATAATCCTTCCAATGGGTCCAATTTAGCATATTTTAGAGTATTCGTCCTATTTTTTTCAAATTCCAGATCTTTAAAAAAAACATTGAACATTGCCAAACTCTTGTCAGCATGAAATTTAATTCAGAATTTATTATTATTGATAAGCATGAAAAGCAATCATAGCATAATTCGATTCTGCTTAAGTTGACGAAACTTCTTTCAAAAGTCAAAGCAGTCAAAACGTAAAGCTAAAAACGTCTCAGAAGACTGCGGTTCTCATATTCAATATTCTTTGATAATTACGCATCAGAATGTTGAATATCTAAATATCGAAATCGAAAAGTTTTTTAAATTTTCGCTGATAAAAAAATTTTTATATAATTTTAATAATTATCTGCAAAATAATGCTATAGTGAATAAATGAGGTATCTATAAATCTTACGCAGTTTTCACACAACTTTGATAGAATAGATCTGGTAAGCAGGCAAAGCAAGCCAATTTTTATTTAAATGGAAAGCTATTCAATGTATAGATGAAATGCTAAGAGATCATGCAAGAAATATCATCATCTAAATCTGATGGTACTGCACTATCCTGCGAAAGGTGGCTAAACATGAACATAAATATCCTACGGATGCGATCAACGCTTGGCCAGGTTCATCATAATTTCGATTTTTTTAAATTTTCAAAACTTTATTTCATTTTTCGCTTATCATTTTTTGCTCGATTATTTTTAAAAATCTTATCATAAAAAACGACTAATTTGAAGAAAACTTATATATATATATATATAAAAATATTAATAAGCTGGTATATTTCTTCAACTGACATTAAGTATCTTTGTCTCTCGCAGGAAGCTCTAAAATCCAAATGGTTCTACGGGTAAATTTACATTTCCATTTACAATAACTGCGAGCGAAAAGGTTTCATTCATCCTGCTAACCCTACTAATCCTAGTCATGGTCTGCAGCCAATCAAGCTAGATAAGCTTAAAATGCTGAAAAGTATTTGCTGAGAAGAAGCATTTCTCCAGTGCATTGTTGAAGAAGATGAGCAATTAAATCATGCCATATGCTAACGCTAATATTGAATACTGAATTGTCATCTTGAGTTTTTTGTGTTGGTATCTTCTTCTAAAAAATTGTTGCCATTAGTGGTTAGACTTGCTCCGCTGGCTACAGGGGTAAGGCTCCTCTAGATCGCTTATTTCGATACCATGCATGATATTAAAAGCCACCTTTTTTTCTACTGTGTCCATATATAGCTGGACCGCTTATTTCCTCAAAATTTCTTCTGATTGCCCACACTAGGTCTTGATTGGTTCTCCTCGCTTCCCGGTGCCATCCAACATCGTCGTCTAATTTTATCATGTTATATTGTTATCTAAATAAAGGTTTAATTACCCAAGTTTGAGTATGAGATAAACATCGAATGATAATTATGATAATATAACGGAAAAAAAGTTTGATTCTTTTTCTTGTTACAGTTAAGCTATACTCTTCGCCATTCATTGCGGAATTGTCATATATCTCACTATTGCCAAACTCAAGACGACGATATATTATAAAACAAAAAATTCAACTAAAAAAATTACATTAAATATATTAACAAAATTTTTAACCTACCCTCAGCCCACCACTCATCCACCAATAAAAATCGAATTAAATCGTGCCCAAAAAGGAGAAAAAATGCGAACAGCCACGCTTTGATTGGCCCTCAATCGATTTATCGATTCTGCTCATTTTTTAGCTGACCAGTATATTTTCACTCTATAATAACATTTTGAATACAGATAGTGTTTCAATAAAGATGCAATAATTTAGCATTTTGTCCGCTAGGCGAATAAGCAAAACATATTTTAGAAGTGGTCAAAGTGGATAGCTTCTTAGTATCCTCCACTCTTATTGGCCATGTTTTGCAATCCAAGATCGAGCGAATTGCAGCTATATGCGGAATTTCTTTTTGATTTTGCGGTGATTCAATAGATGTTTCACCAAATGAAAAAAAGAATTTCTAGCTGCTATTAATCAGGATGCTGCAATCTGACAATTTCGTATAATACTGGATTCAAGCTATTTAAAGAAACTTTCACTTCCTCAAACTGTGGTAAACTACTAAAACTTAATATGTTATGATCAGATGCTAATAGGATGAAAAGGCTTTCATCTTAAATTCATCTTAAATTGAGTTGTACTCTGCATCTTTAGCATCTTTGCATCTCTACATCTTTAGCATCTTTTGCATTCTTTCGGAACGGTCACCAAAAAGGACTACACCATCACTTTTGTATTCTGGATTGACCCATTGAATACCTTCAAGCATTGTCCATAATCTAGCCAATCGTACAATTGAACATTGCAAGAGAAATGACGCAGCCTGTGTGTACAAATTCTTATTTCGAAAAGATCTTCCCCATGTGCAGGCTTATGAAGAGGTACGCTTGTAAAGTGCCCTTGATGATTTAAATGATTTAGTGAGTTAGATCTCTGGAACGTCGCACTCACCTTCCATAGCGCTACTTTATCAATTGAATTGAAGATAACAGAAAGATCGATGAAATAACAGTGGGTTGCCGATACTTGGAGCCAATAATCTTCTAAGCGTGAATATTTGGTCATCATGTCTATCCTTGATTAAAACCAGTTTGGTTAGCATCTTCTTGACTTTTACCATAATTGTATTCAGCAATAAGAAGTGGAAATTTTCACAGAGATGAGAGTTAACAGGTTAATTCCTCGATAGTTGTGACAGCATGTCTTACCACTCTTCCTAGAGATTTGGAGCAGAATTGCGTTACTCAGCTATATGGTATTGGTCCTTTCTTTCATATCAGAGAGATCTATTAAACATGAGTTATGAAGCACGGTGAGCAATTGAACAGTGTTTGAAGACTTCGTCCTAAAGAACACTTCCAGGAGCTCTATTGACCTTAAATATACGACAGAGAAGAGACTATTTCTTGCTCCTTTGGCGAATATTGGCAAATATTTAGCTCCGTGAGCGTTCCGACTAAATCTGGAGTAGCAGATGGTGTACCATGTTTATATTTGTCATCAAAGAATTATGGCCACTATACAAGGCGTCTTCGTTAGCCTTAACAGGCTCATTGTTGTCCCAAAATATTTCACTGAACATTTTCTGAGTCATGGTCACTTTAGGAAGAAGATGGAATAATTTACTACTACTCGAGCAGACATTTTCTTATTCAAGGCTAGTCCAGTAGAGGTCTCGCTAGTGTTGTATATACTGGTATTCTATTAAATCTTTTCAGCAGAGCAGTAATATAACTTTGCCTGAAAAACTCTATCGTAGACATATGAACTTTAATCCAAATGAAAGAAGTGGTCGAGGAGAAACGCTTATTATTGCAACTGTAAAATATATATCAGACATTACAGTTCAGGTATCATGCCCTTTATTGTCAACTTATATTCTTAATTCTTTTTATTATTCTTATTTGAGTACAAAGTAAAGATTTAGCGCTTACCATTTCTAGTTAGCTTGATCTGCTGGCTGCTAGAAATTTCTGCTAGCGATTCGTTTGCTAGAAGTATGTGCGGCTCACCCGGATTTTTTAAATAAGAAACTATTCCTATTGAAGACTGGTCTAAATTTCATTAAAAAATATCATCATCTAACAGGATAATACAATTTTAAGGTAAATTAAAAAGCAGAGAAAAATGGATTCATTTGAATAATCTCCCTTATTCTTAAATTATTTTTTTACCTTTTGTTTTTTGGCTTGGAATTTATTACTTATGGATACGATAGATCACATTATTTATAGCTTATGAAAGGAACTATCAATTGAGAACAAGTACGATGATTATTATTTTTCCATTTTTGATAATTTTATATTTTAAGATTCGATATTTAAATTTATTAGTAAGAGCTGGATGTGATGCATCAGAACCTGATCTTAAACATAAAAGAACACCTTTAATGTTTGCTTGTATCGCTAAGAATGAACCACTTGTGCATTTCTTCATCGAGGTTAGTTGAATGGATAGATTTCATTTTTCTCTGATAATATTTTTTGGTGAAATGAATCGATTTATATTATAATAAATGCTTTTCAAAATTGCTTTTCAAAATTTCAACTTATTATTTTTATCGTTTCTTATCGGTTCTTTCAACTGACAGTTTTAGTAGGAGACAGTTTTATTAATGAGTTATTTGTGATAAGAGAATAGGTTTGTCCTTCAGCATCACAGGTTTTCATTTTTGTCTTTATACTATTTTTGACTTCTGTCCAGTCAAAGGACGGACCACAGTACTCGAAATGATAATCAAATCGAACCATTCCTCATTTTTTCTTCCCAAATATTGCATAAACAAAGAGAATGAGATTTTTCGAGAAAATCTTTCAAAATAAAAAGTGGCCCGCCGAAAAAGCACTAAGAAATGGACAATAAAATTAGAGAATTAATGAAAAATCATTCAAACTGATTTCTCTTACGAGATATGGCAATAGATTAAACAGCTACACAAGAAATGACCAGTGATCAGCTGGGTTCTACCTTTTTAGATGAAGGCTTTTGCGCACTCGTCATAGCGTAGCAGTAGTTTAATTAGAAGGAGAAGAATGACTGAATTTGAGAGTCTATTGAGATTAAGTTGTCCGGACATGAATTAGAATGTTTTTCAAGTGCTTAGCGATTACAATAGGTTTTATAAGGCAAATAACAATTCGACAAAGCATGTGCGTAATTAGATTTCATTAACGTTTGAATGCTTAAGGAAATAGATTTTTTTTAAAAATCTTACCTAATGAAGACTTTCAAAAAAAGATCAGTGAGAAAATATCTTCAATCTTTTTTGGTTTCAAATAGATGTTGGCTAGCAACATTTCTGGCTCGTTTCATTTGTTATTAATGAGATGAGAAATTTTTGCGAGAGTTATTTTGGAGCACATATGGCTCAGCAGCACCAAAGCGATTTCTTAATGGCAAGAAGAAACAAGAAGAAAAAACGGCTTTCAAGAAGAAACTTATTCTTGCTAGGAATAAAGACCAGCCAGGCTACTCTATACGATAAAATAAGCAAGAATCACTTAGCTTTTTGATCTTCCACTTCTTGGTATTATGACGATTCCGGCCAGATTTTCAAGTGAGTTCTCCTCTTGCCTGGATCTCTTAGAACATCCGGTGACAGAATTTTTCGATATAAATGCAAATTATCAATTTGCGAAATTGTTTATCTTGAAGATACCATTGTCTGTGTTCATTTTGAGATTGGATTTTATACAAATTTTAAAGAAATTTTACAAACATTGTAGGTTTTTCATTAGAACAGAAAAATGAAAGAAAGAAAGCAATATTAAAGGATTAATGATCGAATTGAATGAATTAAAGATTAATTAATTAACGATAAATCAAATGATATTTGTCCAGTCTAGACTTTGAAATTCCAGTTGAAAGTGGATCTCAAGCGATCAGATCGTTTAGGCAATACAGCGTTAATGTATGCGGCCATATTTGGTCAAAAAAGTATCGTTGCACTATTGGTAACTTCTCTAACAAAACAGTGGAGCTTTGATCTGTTTCGAGCAAAAAATTTGATGGGATACACTGCTGAACAGTTGGCTGCTAAAAATGGCCATTATACTTGCGCAAAGTTCGCGCATTTTTGATTATTTTGATTATTTGGAACTCATTAATAAAAAAAGGCAGTTTCGCAGGACTCATTTATATAATGCGTAAAAAAATGGTTGATAACTGCGAAGAATTTATTTAAATTCGCAAATTCGTAACATTACAGCAAATTTTTCGAGAGAAAATTGATTGAGTCTGCAAAATTTTTTTGCGAGACACCATGTTATGTAACTGAATATGAAATGAATTCAAAAGCGCAAATAATAAAATTAAATTAAACCATATAAGGAAGTTATCTTAGTGAAATTTCAGCATGCTTAAGAAAGAACGATTGCAAATGCTGAACCGAATGCATCGCCAGCTGGCACTAATTCATTTTAGTGCATCGGTTAAAGGATGGAACCACTATGGAGCCATCTATAAGGTGCAAAGTTATGGCGACGGCCGCTTCACTTTTAAAAAAGCGAAAATCTGCTTACAAAATACGTAGTAATCGTAGTTCACCTTTCGTTCTCGACAATTTAATTTATGTTTATAATTCTCTGAATTTATTTTTAGAATTAATATTTATAATATATACTCACTCCTTTTTATTTTATTATGATTTGTCAGTACCGATAAATTGTTTTTTTAAGGCGAAAAAAGCGTTCCTTGCGTCGAGAAGAAACCATATGAAGGCACGGAAAGCCTATTCTCTATCAGAAGAATCGTTTACTTTGTTGCATATTCCAAATCTACTTGTAAATCTTCTACCAGAAAATATAAGAAATAATCTCCGCAAAACGTTGTTAAAAAATAAAGAAATTGACTAGAAAAATATCAGATTTCTTTGATATACATACATTTAATTCTTTAACAATAAGTCAAAGCAGCATAAAATTATTTCTTCGTATCTTTCAGAACAAGAATAATGTGAAGTCAGAGAATGATTTGTATCGTGAATCATATTACACTAAAGCAGTTAAAAGTGATTCAGTACAAGATCTAATGAAGAATGCAACTCGCAAGGACAAATTTCAGCAAGTTCACGATGGACAGTTCAGTCGGGAAATCTATCTGCCGCCACTAAATTCAGCAGAGTTACGCAGTATTCATGTTGTATCTCAAATCGTTGAAGACATTCATTCGTTAAACATTTCCTCTAATGGTTAAAAATAAATATCCGAATTTTCAGCAACTAAAACATATTGAGTAAAAAATTTGCAGAATTTATGTTAAATTCAAATATTCGGGAAAAATGGGAAACATTCTCTCACAAACTCACCAACAAATGGAGAAAATACTTACAAAATAACGCGACTAAGAAATCTTTTCTCATAACTTTTTCTACTGCCGATCGAATTCATGAATTCCTCATGAAGCAGTGGGCTATAGCGATGTCTATGTGCTATATATTAGATATAAATTTATAAAATCGGACCATTTTTTTTCTGTTTGGACTTTTGATTGACTTCACGTTACCTTAAAGATAAAACCTCCAATGTCTCAAGATGGCAAACAATGCGATTCAATCAGTTATTCACAAATAAAAATGAATAAATTTAGTGAAAACTCAAGAATATGACAGCAATTCAGAAAAATCTTTATAAAAAAATTTCTTTTACCTCCTGTAAGCAGTAAGGATCACCATCAACCCCAGGTCCTCTACCATAGGCCTAGAAAATTGAAGGTTCAGCATAGTATCTTATCTTAGCTCTTCCTAGCAATACTTTCTTCTGGATAGAGATCTTTGATATTGTACAATCTGCCATATATGTATATAGCAAAAAGCTTTTGTCAGAGATTTATCTGAATTAAATAATATGAAAATAATTGTTTCAAGCACATTTTTTACCAATTTATTTTAAATCGTAATGTGTAGAAGAAAAGAATGGAGCCATTTTCGAGGTTTTTATTGCCATAAAACTAGGTCAAAATATTTCTGAAGTTTTTTCTTTTCGCACAAAATTCCCATGGAAGCGAATTAGAAGTGCCACAAAAGATCAGCCTAATTATCTTCAACTTATCAAAATTCATCAAACAAAAGATGTCGTATTGGAAACCTAAAATACAGAATAAAACCCCGCAAAAACATTGCAATCAGAGAAATTTCTCTTAATCGATTTCAATTCGCTAAAATTTGATGGAAGAGCTCGGTTTGGTTGGTCCTTCCGAATGATGGCAGCCTGTGGCGCAGTTTGAAAAGAACCTCAAAGCTATTCCGCTCAACAGTAAATTCAACAATAACGATAAATTTCAGCCGAGATTCTATTTCCCTTATCGACGGTCTAGTTACTTACCGAACTTACTTACCGAATCTGGCTGCGCTTCTCTCTCACTTAAAATGGAAAACAAAGGAAGAGAATGGCTCAGTGGGCTGATCAGTGGCGGTGAGTACTCTTTAAAAACCCACTTACTGGCTTCAGGCTACTACTTCGGCTTACTAAATTTATCATTCGATTTCTCAAAATTCTCGCAAAGAATATCGGATGAGTTGTGATATATGGCAGAATTCTAATCATCCAAGGCAATCTGGATCGGCTCGGCTTTAAATAATCGAAAACTCGCGCAGGCGGAAATTTTCGGTTTTAACGATTTTTTTACTGAGGTCGATTTGCCGAATTCTCATGAATATTATTCATTGTGCAGTCGGTGCAAGGTCAGTTCTGCCGCGGGCCGCAGCTGCAGCTGCCCCCAGCGTTCCTCTGCGTACATGAAATCCCGTCTTTTTCAGCTTCGCTATTTCCACCGTTTATAGCTTCTGCGCTTAAAACTGCTGATTTAATTTTTTGCTAAGTTTAATTCCGAATTCGGCTTCGGTAAAGATAAAATTTGTCCTTCGACACACTCCTACTGGCTGCCTCATTTTCAGTGAAGTTTTGCAAACTGTCGAGCAATTCACCGCACTTCGAACAATAAAACCCTTTACTCTGATTTGCTTTAAACATTCAATACGCACTACTGAATCGAGGCTTGGCTCCGAATCTGACCGCGCACCACTGAGGAGAATCGAGGCTTGGCTCCGAATCTGACCGCGCACCACTGAGGAGAATCGAGGCTTGGCTCCGAATCTGACCGCGCACCACTGAGGAGAATCGAGGCTTGGCTCCGAATCTGGCCGCGCTTTCCTCTCATTTAAAATGGAAAACAAAGGAAGAGAATGGCTCAGTGGGCTGATCAGTGGCGGTGAGTACTCTTTAAAAACCCACTTCCAGTGCAGAGATACGCTTTGCAAATCTTGCTAAAGACACAGAGGCTGAAGCTGCATTTTAGATGCAAAGGATTTTTCGAATAACATTGATTAAAGTGTGTATTTTCCTTAAGTATGGGAGTGATGGGAGTGGTAGAGACTTAGCACTGAGGTTACGGTTTCGGGTTGGTCCCACTAATTCGTCACACCCGCCAGGCACTCTTATCGATATGACTAATAGTGACTGTCGTTAAACGATTGCGCGGTTCCTTTCGGCCCTTTCTAGCAGTCCTTTCTGGCTCAACTGGCCACAAGGCTGAGGCGAAGCTGCGCGATCTCATCCGATTTCATCGCTGAAGCCATTAATAGAAACCATTCCTTTTCCCACTGCCCAAGTCCATGCATTCTGGTCTCCTTGTACGAATATTTCCTGTCCACTTGTCCATTTATAATTATCAGTGTTTTTCCTTTTGTGTTGCCCTCATCCAATAAGCATAATATTTTAAATTTTTTGCATTCAGACAAATTTCAAATTAATTTTTTTCTTGTTTTTTCGAAAACAACTCGGCTTAATCGATGAATCGAACTTTCATTGGCTTGCACAGCGGTGTTGGTAAATCGTCGTTTCGTAGCGACAAACTCTGCGCTGAAGCGATATCGCAGTGTGACGGCGATATTATCAATGCTATTATCGTTTGTTTTATTTTTTTTCGACAGATTTTTATTTGGAATTATCGATTCAAAAATTAATTTGCGTGAGAAATTAATTTTTAAGAATACTCTTGTGGCGTATTGGAGACGTCGAAATTGAATTTAGGCGATAGCCGCTTTGTTATGTTTTCCTAAAAAGCCTAGCGTTACGCATGTGTCGAAACTGACTCAACTTTTTCTTCGCACCTCTGCTGGTTTGGACCGCTTCACTGGCGATTTGCACGGAACGCTTTTCCAGCGCCTAAACGAACCATCTCACTTTCTATGCATTCGGAATTTTCATCTTTATTGGCCTTCCTCGCTTTTAGCACCATCCATCACAGGGCTTAACAAGTAGCGAAATGCGTCAACTCATGTGATGGGCGACGAAGAACGCCTAAGCAGCGAAGGCGATTGCACTCTGCGATTACGATTACCTTCCTTTATAAGAGATGTTCCTACCAAGTTAAACTCGGCTTAGTATCTATCTTTATACGCGCATACCACAGGAACAGCGAGATGCGGAACTTGTCCTCAAAAGGGAGTAGGCAATCGACCATCAACAGAGTTCCATACGGTTAGAGCTGACTCTATTTCTGTCTGAATTATCCGAAACAGCACTCTATACCAAGCAGTAGTTCTTATTCGAATCAAGTGCAGTTATTATTCTGGAAAGCGGATATTCTGCAGGTAAGCGATGTTCACATGATATTTAGACACGATGTGGTTGCTTATCGCCCTCTACATCCATAAGTATTCTGACATTCCACATAGATTTGTTCCACTGGCTTATCGGTCGGAATTTTTTCACTTGGCGATCGAAGTACAAGTGAGTCATCAGCATCACCTGGGCTTTTGAATAGTTTGCTCTTGCCAGGAGTAGAACCTCAAACCGCCGGGACCAGAGCCGATGTAAACAAGCCATTCTATCTCTTTTAACTAAAAATGACGACCATTTAGTCGCTGAAATATATTAGAGAAAGTTGGAAAAGAGTGAAAATTGATTATTGTTTATAAAAGAATAAAGGTCTTTAGGACGTCATAATGACATTCGAAAATTTGTTTATTATTACCTACTGCTTCCAAAAGATTTTAGGGATACCAGTTATAGATACTCGAAGATCATGCTTTCATAAATTGCGCATATGGTTCAAATTTGACTCAAGATGGCGTTGTTGAATGTGAAGCAGCTTATTGTGCATCACAAGGTCAGTATTATGTTATAATTTGCAAATAAATAGAATAATCAAAAGTTAATAAAATAAAATAATAAAATAAAATAAAATAAAATAAGTTAAAGTTAAAATAATAAAAATAAGTTAAAGTTAATAAAATTGTTAATAAAATTGTTGAGGGTTATTGTTCGGCGCTGTTGGTGCTGTTTCTCATATTCGCAATCCGATTATCGCAGCTTCACTTATTGCAAAGCAGCAAGAAATAGTGGATCCAAATGGCTTGATACCTCCATGTGTTTTGGTCTCTACCGGTGCAGAAAAATGGGCCAAAAATATGGGAGTGCAAATGTGCGATCCAGAAGATTTGATATCTGATAAAGCTAAGTCAGTCTGGCAGAAAGCAAACAAATTTCTCTCAGCCAAACGCGAACTAACTCCTTCCGAAGTCAGCATGGATACAGTTGGTGCAGTATCAGTGAGCGTCAAAATGTGTAAATAAATTGGGAATTATAGTCACAATTGTTATATAGATATTCTGTGGTTTTATCAGAAATTTCAAATTTCTTTGGTAATTTAGCACATAAGAAGTATTTATTGTTGAAAAAGAATATGGTTACTTCGTATTTACATATTTATTTTATAACTTTATAATAAAAATACCTGACCCTACGGACTGGGAGAATCACTTTAAAACTGGAACACATCTTTGGCATACCTGCAAAACTCATCATATTCCCGTAATACTTCTTCGAATTAATTCACTGTCATCCTCACAAAATTCACGTTATTTCCTTTCAGACGCTTCGCCACTCATCCTACTTTCTGTCTCATTCACCGTTATGCTATCCTTTGCAGTTTTATAGTTTAAAATATAATTAATAATGTCAGTTTAATTATATGTAATTGCGACTGCAGCAGTGCACCGCGAAATATGATGGAGAAGTAGGAGATAATGGAATTGGTGATATTAAGCGGCTTCAGCTGGATCTAAGGGAATTAAAGTGTGGAAAGGAGTTCAAAATGTTATCGATACTTTAGCTTAAAATAAACGAATTTTGAGGGTATTAAGGGTTTCTTTTTCGAATTTACGGAAATTTGAAATGGGATCGCACGATTCGTTAAATAAATTAAATAAACCTAGCTTAAAATAAGTGGATTTTTGAGGGAGTTAAATTAAATGAGTCTGAATATGAGAATGGAGATTTTGTGAGTAGTGGGTGATAGTAAATGAACAAAGAGTAAATTTTTTGCGGGTATTTGAGTTGAATAGAGAGAGATATGGAATATGGTAGATTTTAGAGATCATAAATTTTTTCGGGCGCACACACTCATAGATGATACTTCAATTTTGCCAATAGGACTATTTTCATCTATCAATTTTTGTTATAAAATGTTTTTAGAATACATTGGGATTTCGTATATTTTTTTTCCAATTTTTGGTTATAGGTAAATGCAGATGGCACATGCTTTGCTGCTTGTTCTAGTGGTGGTGTTCTTATGAAGATACCTGGGAGATTAGGACATTCTACACACGTCGGAGGAGCAATATGGGCTGAACAGCGTGAACACCTTAGTATTGCTGTAGCATTATCAGGAAGTGGTGAAATGATTGCAAGAAATATCCTGGCATATAAAATAGCATCATCATTATTCAAAAGGCAAGTATCTTTTCTTATCTAGTCAAATTAATTCTTGATTTGGAAGTTAGGATCTAACTTATCTTATTTACAAAGCTATCAAGGATTTCAGGAGTCCGCACAATCCACTACCACTTGAAATTGTTAAAGGAGTGGTTGAAAGGGATTTTTTGGACAGTTTTTGGACTTCAAAAGGATCTCATAATTTCGTTGGAGGTCTGGTTCTTTTCTTTGATCGAGGTTAGTTCGTTAATTCTAAAAAGTATAAGTAAAGTTTATATAATGTATATATATAAAGTATTTAGTGTTGTCTCTTTTTACTTTTCCATTTTCTGATGTACGCGATAAATCTTTTTTCCTCTTTTATTTTCAGATAAACATGCAGGCGAACTTCTTGCATTCCACAATACATCCTTCTTAGATTTCGCTTGTGGTTATAGTTCTGATTCGACTATTCGTCGATGTCGTTTAAAATCTTCGCCACATAATTTAATTTTAAACTCTACAACTTTTCATATGAATTCTTCAAATGATAAAATTGATGAAAATTTTTAAAATTTTTGCGTAATTTGTCGTTTTTTAATTTCAAATGGATTTTATTTTTTATCGTTTTAGCGTAATTGGTATTGCCGTAATTTTGGATGGAATTTTTTTTATCAAATTTTCTTTATGACCATTTTCTTTATGACCACAATTTTTTTTATGACCATTGTTTTGAAATAAAATTTATTTTATTTTTAGAGTAAAGTTATTTTTAGTCTTTTTCGTAATTCATTTTTGGTTATGATAATTCGAAATCATTTATAATTTGAAGCGATTTTTAATTTTTTTCCCCTTTAACATAGCAATTTCTACATATATTTATTCAAGATGGATTCAAGAAAGTTTATAATACCAACGAGAGATGATGATCTTCTTGAAGAAAGTGCCGATACCTATAGCATAACTATCCGACCATCGCTCGATGAAATTGTTTCCAAAGTATTTCGTAAGTTGTTTTAAAAATGCTTTTTCATGGTATTTTTATTATGACTGAAATGACTGCGCCAATGATGTGGTAAGATTGGAGAGATTGTATAAGTGAAAGCTTAGAAGAGACGATCAAGCCTTTTCTTTTCTAGTATTTGTCGATGTTTTAACGACATTTTTTTGTTTCACGCACGTATTATGTGATTTTTAGAATTTCGGCGTGATATCGAATCAAACCAGTGGTGCAAAATAATTGACAGATTTGATTATTTGTTCTTCACGTTGAAGTCATTAGTTTCCTTGCACTAGTTCATTTTTGATCCACGAATGGAATTTTATCGAATGTTTTTCCTAAGTGGAACAAAATTATACTCCTTTATAATTTTATTCGTTTAATTGTAATTTCAAGATTGTCGAAAATTTCATAAGTTTAATATATAATAATATTATTTCTTATGAGAAAAAAATCATTTTATACAGTCTAATTTAGTCGATTTTTTTATGGATTCTTTTTTATTCAAATTATAAGATTTCATTTGCAATTATAGATGCATATCGGAATCTGAGCCGTGGCGTCTTCGTTCTCAACTTCTTCCACTTTTGATATCTGGTAATTGTTATCGTCTGATATATTATGCGATTAACCTTCGAAAACCTTGGCTAAAAAAAGAAAAGATTATCCATGCCTACCATATTGAAGCGCAAAAATTGAAGTATATTATTATTTTAAATATTTTTGGAAACAGTTGGAAAATTTTAGGTTTGCGACAATTGCTCTCCAGTTTTAAAACTTTATTGCCTCCTTTGTTGGGCGAAGCTTCATCAATACACGAAGCAGTCTTTGAAGAGGAAAATATCCCAACGCATAATGAAGAATTTGCAAAGGAAAGGGACATTCACTGTCGGGCATTTCTATACTATACTTATTTACTAACTCGTCTTGGTTGTATTTTCGAAAAGGAATCTATTAACAAGTAATTTTTTGTTTAATTTCTTTCATTTTCAGTTTTTTTATTGGTCCCAGCAGTTTTTTAAAATTTATTTCGATTTGAATTTATTTTGTACTTAGACAGCTACGTGTGGCAAACGCTGGCAATCGAAAAGGTCGCAAAGTATTGTTTGAAAAAGGAGATGATGCATTCATGGATAGCTGGATGATGGAACGGGAGAACACTGTTGACATATTATATTCTGCTCTCTCTTTAACTTCAAATTCAAATGAACATATAGAAGACAGGAGGCGAATTGCAGCCATTCGTTTTCTGTGGCATCCTTCTGTTGCTTGTCCTAATTTTTTACGGTACGCTTGGTAAATGTGCTTTTTCATATAGTGCTCTGTGCTTCCCTCGCAATTTTTGATTGGTAAATTGCTTTTATTTCAGTACTGTCAAGGAATTTGCTTACAAATTATTAGAAAATCCAGAATTAGGAAAAGTTTCTGAAAGAAAATGGCTTCACAAGATTTTTAAATGTTTGCGAGTATTGTGCGTCGATTTCGATCAGTTTCCAAGTATCTCTCTATTATATTTGTTGTATAAGCAGGTATTCTTAAAGTCCTTAATTGTTTCTTTTTAGAAATCGGGTCTAGGCTTATTTTACTTATGAAACGACTCGACTATCTGGCAGCGCCATCTTGTTTGCATTCTCCTTTTGTCGAAGCGATCGATGATGTTTCCAGAAATGATGATATGGATCCTCTTTTTCTTTCCATGTTAACAGCATTAGGTGCAGTTGAACTATAAATTTCGATGGCATTATTTTTGGCAAAGATTTATTCTTTTTTATTGAAAACGATCTGCTATTTCATTTAATTATAATCAGCCCGCATCATTACGGTGTTTAATTCCAGGTCGCCTTTCGAAGTCAGATTTTGCTCGCGCTGATGTCTCGGCTCGACCATTCGCATTATTTATAACATCATTAGCAGAAAGGAAACCCATATTATTGAACAAACATATAGTGAATATCGTATCCTTGCTTTCTGATGATGTTGGTTCAATTTTTTCTCATAGGTTTCGAATTTTTAATCCTTTTAAATATTTATTTTCTTTTTTCCTTTCTTCGATATATCAATTCTTTTATTTCTCATTCGTTATTTTTCATTCTTCTTCAGCCAGCTACCCTTCGCTGTGCCGTGTTAACTGCATTTACTGAGATTGTAATTAAAGTTTATAGTGGAAATTTACCCGAAGGTAGTCGTAGAAAGGCACGAGATAAATTGTTGCTACGTCTTCAGGTATTTTTTTTTTATTATTTCCAGGCTATTATTTTTCGATTGTTTTTTTTTATCTTGATTTTTCGTAATTTCATTATTGCTGTGCAAATTAATAATAATAAAAGAATTATTCAATTAATTTACTATTGCTGTGCAAATTAATAATAATAAAAGAATTATTCAAATTTACTATCTAATTTATTAATAATTGCTTTTATTCAATTACATTTTATATTGCTCAGATTTGAATATTTCTTTTGAGTTATAATTGTATTTTCTAAAAAATTTTTTTGTTCATTAATAGAATCAATAAGAAACCATAATAAGAAACGCTTGGAATTTGGAAATGTTAGTTCAGCAATAAACCAATATGTGTTCCGTTATATATTATTTAAATATTTCCGGTTTTGTTGTTATATCTTATTGTGCTTATTAAGGATCATATTGTTGATATCAATGCTATAGTTAGATCACGAGTCTTGCAACTGTGGACTCGTCTTGCTCGTAATTTTCAAATACCTTTGGCATTTATTAATGGTGGTTTGATTCGAGATGCTTGTAGCCGATTGATTGATAAGTCTATCAACGTTCGAAAAAATGCGGCCATTTTCTTGACTGCAGTATTGCAATATAATCCATTTGGGCCATCAGTAATGAATTTTTTTTTAAATTTAATTTAACTAAAAGTTTTTTTTATTTTCTTTATTTTTATAAATATCTGTCAAAAATTATTTTGCTCATTTGTTTTTTATTCGGTTTCATTTTGGATTTTACTTTTTTTGCTAAAAATTTTACTGGAACTGAAAGTGCTGGAAATAAACGGTAACTTTGATTTTTCAGTTATGTGCCGATGATTTGTCCGCATTGTTTTGTTATCTGAAACTGAAAAGAATTCAGTGCAAAAAATCTAATCCAGGTTTCATTTTTTCCACTTTTCAAAGAATAGCTTCTTATACAATAAATTTTTTGATTCCTTACCATTTAAAGGTGAATTTTGAAATAAATTGAATTCTGAATCTTTTTATTGGTCCTTGATTTTGTTTTCCAGTTTTTGTTGTTTTATAGGGTATAAAATGAATGAAATAGAGAGAATAGGATCATTTTAATTCAATTGTAATCGTTATTTAATCTTTTTTAATTTTGAGAACATGAATGCGTCCGACAAGCACTTGAAATATGGACTACTATAAAAGATGACATTTATGACTGGATAAAATATTCCATTAAACTTGAACATGGACGGCCCGATTTATATGTTGAAGATGATGGAGAAAATCTGGTGAAAAATCAAAGTAATGATCTTATACAAAAGAAAACAAAGGAAAGTCAAAAAATATTTGGTAATATTTTAAACTCTGTACTATATTATATAGTGGTTACCACTGTTTTTAAATTTATAGTTGCAGACATGGATCCGCAACGCCATTCACTAAGCGATGAAACAAATGCTAGAGATTGTGACGTGTTATTGGCCGCGCTTGGGTGGTCGAAAGGTGTTGTTATTGGTGGTAACAAACCTCTGGAAGAGTTAATCAGTTCTTATTTCTATGTATTTCTTGGGTTTTTTGTTGACGGTTTTTTTTTCTTACAGATTAATTTCAAAAATTCTCTATCTTTTACCTAATGATAAAACTCGTCGTGGTGCTGTCGAAATATTCGTAATGATTGCTATGGCAGGTCAACTTCCTTCTGTTGCTAGGTTCGAAATTTGAGAACTTAAATAATTGGTTTTAAAAGATGTTTAAAGCTATTCTAGAATATTTTTCTATTTACCAGTAAAATAAATTTTTTGAAATTTAGGCATTAAATATCATCATATTTAAAAATGACTTTAGTTTTTCGAATTGCCTTTCTCTTTAGTTTTTAGCATATTTCATATTTATTTAGCATATTTATTTCATACATGTTCATTTTAAATTTTAGAAATCAAAGTGATGATGAACTTGCCAGGCAGATTTTTGAAACACTTAATGCATATTATTTAGGTAAATATTTATATTTCATGCTCTTTTTTTCGACAAAATTTTCTTTTCCATCACTGGATTAAAAACGCTTGAAGAAAAGAATTTCAGAAGGCCATGTTAGTAAGAGGATTAATAACGATGAAGAAATGTTGCGAGAAGAAGATCAAGTTATAGAATATAAAAAAAGTATGGAAGAACTAAATAACAAATTAAATTGCGTTCAGGTATTTTTTTCATTGTTCTAAAGGTTTATTTTTATGACAATAGTGTTTATATGGTTCAGCCATATTTGCCGATTTCGGGTATTTCGGGTATTCGGGTATTCTCTAATTTTTTAGGATGCCTTATTCTTCGCATTGGAAATGGAAAAATGTCTGTCCACTATATTACGGTCGATTGCATCGAGCCAAGCTAGTGAACTAGCTGAAATCATCGGTTTTATTGTTGAGACAAATAAATTTTCGATTCGAAATTCCGAAAATGCTGTACGTGAATTTTTTCGCGCAATTTGGCGATACGACAGTGCAGCTAAAGAAATTATAATTAAAGCAGCAGCTGATTTATTTATTTCTGCTAATAAGTAATGGTTATTCACTACATTTTACGGTTTTAAATCAGGCCAAACTTATCAAATCAATGATATTTTTGACATCTTTTTTCTGTAGGAGTGCGAGTGTTCTATTCTTCTAACTATTACTGGCTCCCTTGGCTATAAGAGTAAAACCTCTCCAAGTTGTACTCGGATAGTAATAGAAGCCGTTCCTTTTTCCATCGTGCAAGTTCACTGACCCATTTATACGTTCAAAAAATTTGCCTGATTATATCAGTTCAGATCTTGATTGATCCTTCCACCTTGCTTTTGACGTCGTCACAGTAAATAACGATAATATGTCAATTCTTTGGTGGACCACGAGAAAAATGCCTTAACCAGCCGTGGCTGTGATGCTGTTAATGTAAGTGGATACAATTATGTGAGATTTTATCCACCCGGCGGACCCGTAAAATATATCTTAGGCATGAATGTTTAAAGATAACCTCTTAATATTGGCCATGTCTCATAGCCATATAGGAAGGCCGAACAAAACGCGTACTTTCATTTTGTGATTTCCCGATTTCATAAAAGTTTAGCCAACCGAAAAAACGCATCCTAACTAACGCATTCCATTCATGATCCAAGTTTTAAGTTCTTTCATTTTGCCATTCGGAATCAGAGTGGATCAGAGTAAAATATTTAAAATCTGACATTTCCTTAGCCAGCGATTTAAATTGATAAAAATAAGTATTTTATCAGCTTCTTATATGAAAGACGCAAACACTTTCGTTTTATTTACATTGATTTTGAGTCCAATTCTCGCTGCAATTGTTGACACATTATTTAACATTATTTGCATTTCGTCATAACTGTTAAAAAAGATTACATCATCAGCGTATTCAAGATCTCTTATGATGCTCTAGACTGATTTGGACACCTCTTGAGTGCCGACAAGCGGTGTCCATTACCCAGTCTATTGCATAGTCATATTGTGGGGAAAAGATGCAGCCCTAACGGACGCCAGTTCTTATTTCGAAGGAGTCTTCCCCATATATATAGCCAGGGTATGCTGGTAAAATGCCTTTATCAGTCGAATGATCTTCTCTGGGACACCGTCACATTCCATCAATTTCCAGAGCGCTACTCTATCAATCGAATCGAAGGCAGCTGCAAAATCGATAAAGCAAGTGACGGTGGGTTGCTAATATTTGAAGCAATGTTCCAGTATCCTTCATAGATATCGCTTAAATATCTGGTTAGCACAATCGCGTCCCAGTCTAAATCCAGCTTGGTTAGGACGCATACTACCATTTTATTGCCATGAGTCTATTTAGCAGAAGGGAAACGAAAATTTTTTCGGAGATGTCGAGTAGGCTAATTCCTCGGTAATTATCGCAATACTTCCTGTCACCTTTTTTAGAAATTGCGAGCAAGATTTCTTTGCTCCAGTTTTCTGATATTATTTCTTTTTGCCATACTAGAGAATACATTTGTTGCAGGTGAATTATTAACGATTGGACAACATTTGAAGAGTTTGGCCCCTAAGATCATCTTTTCCGAGAGTTTTATTGGCCTTGAGCTTATGGATTACAGAGATTATTTCCTTTTATGTTGGCGGCTCATAGTTGTAAGGTTCGACGGGCAATTTAGTTATATTCGGAACAACAGATGGTGCATCGTTGTTAATTTTGGCCTCAAAAAATTCTTTCCTAATAACTTTAATAGGCACTCCATTAATATCCCGTATCACTGACTCCGAGTTATAGTTGCTTCGCGGAAAAGGCGAAACAGTTTGTTATTATCATCTATCCGAGCCGCCCTCTCCATTATCAAGGCCATATCACTTCAATAACGATTTCTGTCTCGCCTTGCTGCTGTAATTCTTCGAAGCACCCGATAGTCAGGATCTCCAGACATTCATGCTTTGGCAGCCTTTTCAGTTGGATAGTTGCTTCTCAATTAGGAATTTGCTATTAGTATATCCTAATTTGGAAGTGGTTGAAGACTTTTAGTTAGGGGCAGTATTCACCTCCTGTTCTAAAGATATTTATATTTATTGAGATGCTGCGATTCTTTTTAAAAATGTCGTAAATCTTTTAGTTTACAGTTTAAAAATCTTGGAACACATTGCCAGTTATCAGTTCTATGTGAATCGTGGCTTGAACCATAACATGGTCTGATCCATGAAAATTACCGGCATCAGTCTCACGCATGATTGGAATTATCTAGCATGGAGTTCTTCAACGGCAACTGATTAAATTATATAATCAGTCTGGTTGAAATGTTGGTTATCTGGAGAGTTGCACGTGATCTCCGATGTGTTATGTTCTCCAATACCGAAAGCACGTATTAGTAAAATTCTTGGTGTTCGGCAAAGCGAAGATTTTCTGAATTGGTGCACCAGATCCCGATACCATATTTGCCAGTTATCGAGTTCATCATAATCTACGCGCGTATTTCAATTCCTTCCCCATTTTAACCATGTCACCTCTCGGTAGAGTATTGTTAATAGTTGAAATTCCGCGTAGAACTTATCCTTATCGTGATCACCTGAAGTTGGAGCATATATATTGATGACCGAAATGTTGCAGAATTTTACTCTGAAATGAGCATAGAGCATAGGTACGGTTGTTTACTGGTTTCCACTCAATCAGTGCGAATGGAGTTTTTTCAGACGTGACAATGCTATTTCGTCCCGAGTTGTCCGGTGCAGCATAATGCTAAAACCAGTACCTCTGCTGGGAGCCAAGTTAGGAATATGGATCTCCGACAATAGGTGACATCAGTGCAGTATTTAGAAAGAGTATACAGAAGAGTGATCGGCTTGTAACGTCCATAAACATTCTGATGTTCCAAGCAGCCATGGTTAAAACGTCGCGCATAGAGAATGCCGACGGACAATGTCTTGTTTTCCTTGACAGGATTCGAGTAATTACTTACTTATCTTACGAGAATATCCAATTCTTAATCTTCTTAAAGTCATTTTACTGCACTGAATTTATATATTTATCGAATGTACCACAAGGCTGAGAGTATCAGGGAGTGTCGAAGGATGCGGACGCCGTATCAAAAATTCTGACCATTTCACCATTCAATATTTATATAATGAAACCTTATTTTATAAAAATGTGTTATTTTCTATTCTCAGCAATATTTTTCTAGTTCAAAATATTCAAAATATTTAAAAATATTGGATACACAATTTAGATACACAGTTGGATACACAATTTTACTTTTACTTACTTTACAGTTTGCTTTTTTTATATTTTTTTAGTAGAGTGCTTTTATAATAATAATTTGAACATTGTTTCACCGATTTTCTTTTTTATTTCGAGTTGTATTGTTAAGGAATAGAGAAATATGTGCCAAGAAAACTGCTGAAAATCTCATAAGAATAATTCTAAATGTTCCAGAAGAGGAACGTATATCTGTTGAAGAGGTTTATTTTGTATCTTGATTGTTCTATCCTAAGTTTGATAATTATATATCTTAGTTTGCATATGATAATATTTTAATTTATGGTAATATTTGAGACAGGCTTTGTACCAAATGATTCGAGACGAAATGTTGTCTTCGGACATATTGGATGCTTTGGCTTCTGTTCTTTTTCAAACGGAAGGTGCATTGCGTATCGCAGCTTTGCGCCTTTTTTCCATTGTTTGTAGGTTAGAATTTTTATTCTATTCCTGATTATTTTGAGTGACTTTTCATAAACGATGGGATTTCTTAAATTTAAACTTTTTTAAAAACCAACAGATTGTAGAATAAGAGTTGAATCTAAGAAAGCTGGATATGTTTATTTTATTACACTTATATGCTCACATTTTCGATCACATTTTATGATTTTTAGAGCCAATAAGCCTTTCATGAGAAATCGCTTCGACTTTTTCGTCGAATTGTCTCGTAGAAAAGGTTTCTTCGAAGGAGATGATGGAACCGTTGCTGCTGAGTTTTTTAATGCAATCTCCATGCTTGGCAATTCACCTAGTTTAAAAAATTCTGCCGAAATAACCGAGCAGCCTTTTCGATTGTTAGATAGTCATCGAATTATGCAATGTGTTTGTGCAATTCTTACGCAAAGTGAGTTTTTTCCTAATTTTTTTCGAATTTTTATAGTAAAAATAAAAGAAATAGTCCACTTTTTTTAGGTCGAATTCTTCATTGGTGAAGCAAAATTTTTTAAAAATGTGCATAAATTTAAAACATTCCTATCGAATAATTTAAAATCTTATTTTTTTCATATTTTCTTTATGTATTTTCTTTATGTTTTCTCTCTATTTGCTTACATCTGAAATTATGCATTTTTTTATTGAAAAAGCCTGTAATTGTCATTCTTTAAGATTTTATGGATGAAAACTACAACTGGATTCGCGTAATGGAAAAAGGATTGAACATGATATTCTATATCTGTGCAAAGCCATCACTCATTATTCGATCTATTGCACATAAAATTTTTTGCCTTACCAAGCATCAGCTTGCTTTATTCATTGTTGAAGATCAGAAATTTTTTGATATCAGTCGTCTTAGTTTAAAGTGAATTTTTTGAATAAGCACATTACATTTTATATTATCATAAAAGAGAGAAACCTGAAAAAGCCTGTTTTCCTTTCCTAAATTACTTTCCAATTGGTCTAGAATTAGCTTTTGGCTTTTTTATTTTTATAAACCTTTTAATTTTGGCATAATAATGCAATAATTTTTTTATTCTATTCTTCCAGATTTTCTTACTAAATTTGAAATTGCAGGAATTTAACCACAAGTGATGTTCTCATCGATGAATATGAAGATTTAATATCAATGGAAGAAGCATGGCTTATAGAACCTAATGATACTGAAAATGAATATGAAAATGCAAATCCCCAAGAAAGTGTTGTAGGAGAGATGGAAACGGTAGAAATATTTCGAAGTTTACGAGAAATAATGGAAAGAGAAAAAGAAAGAGAGCTATTAACTTGGGAAATAGTTGCAGAACGTTTATGTGCTTTTACCGGGCAGGTATATTTCTTCAGCTCATTTTTAACGTTTTGGGCGATTTAAAACGTTTAGAATATTGTATATGCCATATGCCTTCCTTCTGGGTTTGTCACTTTATGAATTGGCCGATTCACCAATTCAATTGTTATTGAATAATTATTGATGATTTTTATATGATAACTTTATAATTATTATAGTTTGTGGAGTTTATATCTGTTTATATCTATTTTAGTCTGGTTGAATACTTCAGTCTTTAAATTTCGTTGCATTTTTTCCAGGTTGCCTTGAAAACTCTTATCCATATTGATGTGTCGTTCGTGGCAGATTTGAAACGAAAAAATGAATTAATTCATGCGGTTCGTAGAGTAGGAGCTGGCGAGATAACAGCGCTGAAAAAAATCGTAGCAGGAATTCAGGATTTCCCTGAAGATGTTGAACCGACTAGTCTAGAGCAAGATTCAATAGAGCGCAAAGGGTATTTTGAAGTCAATGAACAGGAAGAGGAGGATCGACTGGGACTGACGGGTTGATTTTCGGATTAAATTTTTACTATAATTTTACTAAGAAATTGCTAGGATAGAAAAATTTTTTCAAAACATTCATTGTTTTTAAAATGATAGAATGAAATTAAGACGAAGATGGAATAAAATAAGATTTTATTTCAATTCTACGGTAAAATGCTATTTTGATCATTGTGCAGTTGTGTGTATGTAGTAAATTTCTTTATGTTCATTGGAAAATTTTTGAGGTTTTTTGAACTTTTTGCCTTCTCCACTTATTGGCGGGTGCAAATCATTAATTTAGATAAAAATATGTTTCAGGAACATCAGAAGAAGAACGGATTATTCAGAAATCTCATCTTATGTGCGAAACCGGTGTTTTGCGAAAAGGAAAACTTCTTAGCCGACTTATTCCATTTGTAGTATGTATACTGAAGTTACCGCAGGCATCTTGTAGTGAAAGACTGCGATCGGCTGCTATTTTGTCCATATCTAAAGTGATGCTTTTGAGGTAGTATATTCAGGTTTTATGATGCTAATTATTCTGCTTTTATGATTTTTGGTTTGATTTTTCAGAGTTTTTTTAAAATTTAATCCCATATTTTGCTTTATTTCGGTTAAAGAAAATTTTTGGCAGATTTAAGATTGCAAATGAAAATTTCTCCTATAAATTTTCTCCTATATTTTCTCCTTATTTGTTTGACACTCGATATTTATTTTTTTATTTATTTTTATGACTGAAATTCTTTAACTGTTAATTTTTACGATTAAAACAATTAATATTATTATTATTACATAACGAAATTATGCACATTTCATAATTTACAAATTCAAATCGATATTCAGTTTACAAAGCTATTGCAGCTTAAGGTTTTGTACAAAGTTTATGCCAATTTTTATGCATTTCTTATCTCGATCGCCGAGTGCTGAATGTCGAAGTAATCTTTTAGTTGCTGCAGGTGATTTGTGTTCACGATTTCCTAACCTTATTGAACAGCATAATTCATTCATTTATGAGAGGTAACATTTTCTATTTATATATTGAATTTCTAAAAGTTTTTATTTTCTTATTTTTATTATTTTTATTATGTTTTCTTATTATGTTGTTTCACTATTTATTTTGATTTTTCTTTCATAATGTTTTCTTTGACAATTTTCTTTAATTTTCAAGGATTGATGACCCCGATGAATTTGTTCGACAAACATGTATTATTGTTTTATCATATTTGATCTTAAACGATATGGTCAAGGTGAGAGGAACTGTTGCTGATTTATCAAAATGTATTATCGACAGCAGTATTAATGTAGCCAATTTATCAAAATTCTTTTTTTCAGAACTTTCTAAAAAGGTTTGTTATCGACTACTATGGATTTCAAAATGCTTATTTATAATGGAAGACTTTTGATTGCGAATTTTTTGCATCATTTGCTTTATTTTATTTATTTTTTATTATATTTTTATTTATTTTTAATGTTTCTAATACTTTTTCACTTTCATTATTCTATTTTTGAATATATATTTATGTATATAGTTTATTCATTATTTATTTATATTCGTGTCTATACTTATTACATTTTCAAGCTAAAATAACCATGAAGTTTCAGGGTAATTTGATGTATAATCTTATGCCTGATATGATTTCACGACTTTCTTCGGATGAAACTATTACAGTTGACGATTACTGCAAAATAATGAGGTCTTTTCTCACTATTGATTCTTTTTTTCGATAAATCTTAAATTTTTTAACAATTATAAATTCCTTTAGTTTTATTTTTACTTTTTACTTCAGACTATTACTTTCATTTATCAAAAAAGATAAACAAGCAGATAGTTTAGTGGAAAAACTTTGTCAACGATTGCAAAGCACCACCAGCCAGTTGGTTTTCATATTTTTTAAATTGTTATATTCATATTTTAAAAATAGAATTTCAGATAACAAAATATTTAAATTTTATAAAGTACTTTAGGTTTAATTTTTCTGATAGTGGGATGAAATTTTTTTATATAATAGAATAGTATATGTAATTTTATATAATTAAAAGTAATATTCGATCACCACCAGAAATAATATGCGAATTTTATTTTTAATAAATAAAGTCTTGTATTATATAAAAATATATATATGTATATGTATGTATATTATATATATTGTAAACTAGAAATACTCTTGTATGATAAATATGATAAGTAAGGTTCCGTTTTAGAGATGGTGTAACGGATGAACGTTTGGCTGAATGCATTTCTTACTGCATTTCTAGACTTCCTTTCAGTGATAAATCGGTGCGAATTTTAATAGAATCTTTACCGTTGTATGCTCATCTACTTTCACTACATTCAGTCTTCACTAACATTCATTCAGCTGCATATCATTACAAAAAAATGTCAATTCGAAATACAGAGTTGAAAGTTTGTCCATTTTATGTTTTTCTACATCAAATATTTGAATGGTCGTCTACGAGTTAAATGATGTAAAAAATATTTAAATCATATTTTATTTAAAATATTACTTAATTTTAGTCTGAATTAGACGATTTTCTCGAAGATTTAACCAAATTGCACAAAGAAAAGCAAGAACATGAAGGGATTGTTCATCGAGGAAGTACTTACAAAGTACGTTATTTTTATCAAGTTTTTTATCAAATTTTTTAATTTTTGTACGCCTAAAAGTTGATCTGTTTTGTCTCCAAGTCAGATGCTAAGGCAACAATGGCGCGTCAAAAAATTTTCTGTTGGCTTATTAAATTATTAAAAATTTTTTGTCATTAACTGATTTATTCTGTTCTTTATACGTGAAACACAATATCAAATTCGCTTGCAGGCAGCTCGAAAATCGCCGATTAAAGCCAAAAAGTTTACTTCAAAGAAAAAATAAAAAATTTTTATAAAATTTTAATTTTAATTTTAATACATTTGAGAAAAAATAATGAATTTTAATGAATTTCCTTAATTTTAATACATTTGGTGTATAACGTTAGCTTTATCTTTCTGAGAGTTTAAATTTTTCTAGAAATTAGTTTCTGAATTATTGGTTTGTGTTTTTGTCTTTTAATAAGTATAAAGTTCTCAACATATTTCAGCCGTATTCAATAAGTAGAGGTTTAAGTAAGATTAAAATAATTCTTTGAAAATATATATATTTTTATTTTTTATTTTTCTGATCTTTTAATCCTAATAAGTGTGATTTTATGGCGGTTATTGATTGAGTTGCAGGTAGCTGCATTTCCTTTTGTTCGCTTTTTTAAACCGTAATTTTCTTTCAAGTATTTGTTACGCTTGTTTTCTTCTTAAATATTGAAATTTTATTGTCGAATAATTCTACAAAGTATTTTGGAAATGACAGCAATTATCATTTATTTTAATATACTGTTAGTTAGGACATTTATATATACATATATTTATATTATTCTATTTTTTTTGAATATTAAAATAAATGATGCATTTAATGATGATGTTTGATACATCTGATGATGACTTTATATCTATTTCTTTTTGTAGGATTTGTCTTTCATTGCTGAGTTTTCTATTGAATTTTTTTCTAATGAAATGCTGTGCAAGAACATTTAATCTTTTTTACAAGTTGAGTTCCATTTCCGATTTAACTGGGTTGAATTGTAATATTACTTACTGCCGTATAATCTCATAAAACATGTCCTTATTGAGAACATTAAGCGATTTACTTATAATTCTAATAATGGTCAGATATTGAGAATATAAAGGTCGCTTCCGTATTTGTTTTAAAAAATGAAATTGGATCAACAGCAAATTTATTCGAAAAGAATGGATTGCAATGCTATGCACTCGTAAATCAAGTTCATACATTTGCAATTCGGGAAACTGCCTTAGCACAAATACCAACCGACATGAAATCTTCGTTGTACTCCAATCGTATTTCTTGGTATTTTCGAGATGGAATCTTCAGTTCCAAATTTGAAATTTTTATGTTTTATGTTTACAACAAACTTCAAATGTCATAAAATATAGTTGCACCAGTTTGTATAGATTTTTACACTATACGAAGAAAAAAAGATAGGAGAAAGATGAATTGCTCTAAAGGTCTGGTTGTTCGATTTCTTTTAAACTAATCTACTCCTCGACTTCTTTTCAGTCGCTTTTAGTAGTGCTTTAATTTATTTCTCCATTTCAAAGTTTTTTTGGTTGTAACTAATTAACTATGGATCAAGAAATATCTCCAAGAGAGGTGGCTATTTTTATAAATCGCTTATCAATTTTTAATGATTTTAAAATAATTTTGCAATAGGTCAAATTTTTCCCTTTAATCTTCAAAGAAGTAGTTTACACTTAACCCTTAACAGATATTCTAATTCTTTATACGAAAAAAAGAAATATAAGTTTCGTTTTAAGAACTCTTAAAACATATTTAGGAAGAAGGAAAGCAAAATAATACTACCGAAAAATTGGTAAGTCCTTTTTTTTGTCGTTTCTCGTTTTGACAGGATTTTTTGAAATTTTCATAATGTGAATTTTCATAATGTTTATTGATTGATCTGCTTCGACTCCGCTAAAACATAAATTTGATCTTCGTAATAAGTCTGGCACTTTTTTTAGCACATTTAATCTTTTCTGACCGTATAAGTCCAGGTCTTGATTGGACCTAGCTTCACTTCACCTTAGACATAGGGTTTAACAAATGACGAAATATGTGTCAACTTCTGTGGTGGACGACAGAGAACGTGCCGTAACCAGCTAAGGCGAAATTCTGTTATATCATTATTAATGCAAGTGGTATTTGAACGAAGGTGGATGCGATCATGTGATATTTTGTCCTCTCGACCTGTAAAATGTACCTTAGGCAAGAGTGGTCAAAGGCAGATATCCTGCACTTGATATCCTCCACTCTCACTGGCCATGTCTCCAGAGCATATAGAAAACATTTAGGAAGAAGGAAAGCAAAATCGAAGATCGAACGAATGATGGCTACATAGATGCAGACTTTGGTTTTTGTGGTAATTTCACGACGGCTCCATGAAGGTTTAGTCAATCGGAAGAATACATTTCTAGCTGCCGTGATCCGGATTGTAATACCGTCTTTTGCCTGGTCATTTGGTATTAGAGGACCAAAGATATTTAAAATCGGGCATTTCCTCGACCGGCAATGAATTTAAAAAAGGCATTTTATCAGCTACTTGCACATAAGACGAAAAGACTTTCGTTTTGTGTATATTAACCACTATTCTTGCTGCAGTTATTTAGCATTATTTGTATTTAGTCGTAACTGTCAGCAAAAAGGACTACATCATCAACGTATTCAAGATCTCTGGACTGATTTGGACACCCTTTGAGTGTCGACAAGCGGTGTCCATTACCCAGTCTATCGCATAGTTGAATATTGTGCGGGAAAGGACGCAGCCCTGACGGACACCTGATCTTATTTCGAAGGAGTCTGTTAATTCCCCATATACACAGATCTGCGCCAACGCTCTTAAAATGCCTTTATGAGCCTAATGATTTTCTCTGGAACACCATCACGTTCCATCACCCTCCAAAGCACCGCTCTATCGACTGAATCAAAGGCAGCCGCAAAATCGATGAAACACGTGAAAGTGGGTTGCAAATATTTGAAGCGATGTTCCAACATCCTTCTTAACGTGAATATCTGGTCAGCACAACCGCGGTCTAAATCCAGCTTAATTAGGGTGTAGGGTGTCCTGCTGTGCTGTACTGTCATAATTCTGTTGAATAAAAGGGAAGTGAAAATTTTCGCTGAGACATATAGGCTGATTCCTCGGTAATTGTCGCTGTATATCC
>UYYG01001161.1:542367-553401 GCA_900625125.1 Dracunculus medinensis
AGTATAAATTAAATCTTGATACGACGAACTGACAGAAAATCCAGGTTATATTGTAGAAGTTTCCTTTTATAATTAAAATTGCAGCTAGGAGAGAGGCGCCGTATAAAATATTTCTGGATTCGTTCGATTATTTTACTTGATTTACGATATCTCGAAGAGTAACATGTAGTATTGTAGTCAAGAAGTGGCCGAACGGACGCTTTGTGCATTTTGAAAAGAAAATCTCAAACGAACGAAAAATAAAATTTAGCCTTTTTGAGGATTTCTTTATCGTGATTCTGCTATGAAAGTGGAAATCGAGATTTTTATCCATGATTATTCCAAGATCGGAAATCGAAAATGAGACTGTACTGATTATATTGTCATTAATAATAAGATTAGGAAAATCGAAACCTTTAGAATTGATATGAAGAACGTTACATTTTTGAAAGGAAAGGGTAATTTGCCTGTCATATAGCAAGCTGGCTATTCTGTTAAGGTCCTCCTTCAGTGGAGATAGCCTATCTGATCTATCATGATAAAAATAAATTTTACAATCATCAGCATAGAGATAAATAGTAGAATTTAGTACCACATTGGCTACATCATTTATATATAATAGAAAAAGCAATATAACTACCTTGGGGAACACCAGATTTAACAGGTTTTGTGTCAGAAAGAATGTTGTTGACGAGTGTTGATGTTGGCTTGATGACGATCTTTTGTTAATCTGATACCCAGTTATAAAGGGCCGCTATAATGCCATAAATATTAAGAGTGATCAATAATTTGCTATGGGAAACAGTATCAAAAGCTTTAGCCAAATTTAGGTATGCAACTGTTTTTCCATTGATTGTCAGATTTCATAATGCCCTTATAACAATGAAAAATAGGGGAAGACTCAGTGACTCAGTGATAGTCTCCTATTATTGCCTAATCGAGCCGTCGTCTTTATTTTCAAAGCCATGTCATTCCAATAGTGATTTCTGATCCCGCCGTGCTGCTTTCGAATCTTCGAAGCACCCTGTAGTCAGGATCACCTGACATTCATGCTTTGGCAGCTTTTTCAGACAATTGCTTCCAATACACAACTTCGATACACTACTTCTTACTAGTATACTCTAATGTGGAAGTGGTTGATTTTCGGAGACATTCCTTTAGTTTGGACCAGTATTCATTTGCCGTTCCAGAAAAGTCATTGATATTTGTATCACTGAGATACTTCAATAATTTAGTTTGAAATGCGCTCACTGCTACCGAATTTTTTAGTTTGAGGTAATTTAAGGATCTTTGGGGTACTGTTTTTTGCGAGTTGTCAATTTTATGCGAATCTTGGCTCGAACCATAGCATGGTCAGATTCATGAAGATTGCTCGTTTCAGCGCCGCGGTAGGAACGATTATCTAGTACGGAACTCTTCCAACGGCGACTGATTAAGATATAATCAATCTGGTTGAAGTGTTGGTTATTTGGGGAGTTCCACGTGATTAGTTGTTTTCTACGATGCCGGAAGCAAGTATTACTAATAAAAAGTTCATTTGTTCGGTATAATGAAAAAGTCGTTCTCCATTTGTGCACCGGTCTCCGATATTTGCCATATTTGCCAAATGTCCAGTTCATCACAGCGACATCATGACCTATACTCGCATTCCAGTTTTTTCCAATTATGACCTTTTCCAATTACGATAGAGACTAGGATTTCTTCATAATGAAGATTCTCGATCCTTAAAAATCGTTGCAAATTTTTTCATCCATTTCTTTTTTAATTTTTGGTTATTCCATAAGTTCGTTTTTATTTTTACGGTTCATCGTTGCAGTAATAAAATATTACTATTAAATTCATAAAATAAAAAAAAAATTTCAAAATTCATGGTTATGGTAATTGGTCGTCAACAAATAAGCAAATTATTATCACATTACTAGTGGTTTATCTCCATCCATTGCACGTCCGATGATTATTATATCATAGATCAACATGAACAGAAATATAGGCTGCGATCTAGTCGCAGATTCATTTCCGATGGCAATAGCCAAACCAGGGTACTCGATATGGCAATGATAACCAGTCAGCCATTTTATCCCATCATTACTATTAATTGTTCAGACCAACATTATCTTTGGTATCTTGAAATTTATGGAATTTTGTTATGTCTGTTATAATCTATTATATTTTGCTATATTATATTTTATCTATTATATTTTTTTTTTTTAAATAGCTCATCATTCCTCACATTATCTTTAAAAAAAGCTCTGTCTAAAATACTGTAGCTAGAAATGGCCGATGAAACTTCTGCAGAATTGTCATCTAGAAGCACCGTGGTTGAACGAATTAAAGATGATAATGGTTTTATATTCTATAAATGTCGGTTTTGTGGATTAACCTACAATTATTTAACAACTCTCAGAGCGCACGAACGTGTTCATAACGTTGAAATGGTGAGTGCTTTCAGAAATATCTTACAATATAACTTACAGTATAATATAACTATTGTTATTCATCTACCATATTTTTCTTCGAACATATTCATGTTTTTATTAATATTTTCTATATTCGATAACTAAAGTATTGCAGCCTTATAAATGTAACAGATGCTCAGAAGCCTTTCATTTTATGTGTGAACTGGAGTACCACGCTAAACAACACTCAAGTTTGCAGCTGATAAATTATTTTTCCTTTTTTTATTTATTTAGTGTGTAGTGGAATGAACTTCTTTTTCTTCTTCTATCGGCATTCCCATTTTTGCATTGGCTATTAGTATGAGATTCTTTCGCCTGGGAATCACTTGGGGACAAGATACAGATAAATCTCAGCACGAATTGAGGGTTATTTTCAATTATTATTTCAATTGCAATTTAATATCACCTTTTCTGGCGTTTTATTAATTTTTTTAAATTTAGTTTTGCAATATTTCTCCTGTCTGATCTAAAATGCGCTTACATTTGCTTCAATAAGTTATAGATCTAAAAGGCTACAAATGTGAATGCGGTCGTATATTCCATACATATACTGATTTGTTATATCATCGCCATCCAGATGATAATGAAACTGTGTTGGTGGAAGTGGAACAAAATATTACGAAATTAAAGTGTAAGACGATACCTGAGACCGAATTTCCCATTCCTGAATTTATTGAGAAAGGCTTCGAGCCAAAACACCCATTAAAGGTGTATTCAGATGTTCGCTCAAAACCATACATTTGTCAGTATTGCTCAAAAAGTTACAGTGATTCCCGGTGGGTATTTTATAAATAGAACAGAAATTTTATATCTTATATTAGCGATGGTTTTCCTTTTTTCCAGATGATATTTGGCTCTGCAAAATTTTTCAGTAATTAAACGAATTGTGTGGTCGTGTTAAAGTGATAAATGGGTTTCTATTTAAGCATCTTAGATAGAATTAGATAGATAGCAATTTAACAATTTTCAATACATTTGTATATATTTAATTTAAATTCATTTAAATTATTAAATTTACCAAAAAAAGTTTATGCAGCTCACTGGCGTATCATATGTACGGTCATCGCGGAGAACGAATGTTTAATCCAAGAGCGTCACGATATTTGATGGCTCGTTCAGATACTTCATATATAAGTCCTGGCGTTTGATTTCTGTCTTCTTTACTTACATTCTATTTATCAGATATTTCATTATTAGAATTTTCCATTTTTTTATAGCATATATATCAAAAAAATTTTGAAAGAAAATTGAAAAAATGAAAATTTTTATTTATTTCCATTTCATATTCAGTTTCAATTATAAAAAAAAATTTTTTTTAACATAACAATGAAAAACGATGAAAAAAATTTTCAAAAATTATTTTAAAAAGTTATTTAAAATAAATTTATTAAGTGATTAGCGTTTGGCATTTCTGGTTGAACTCGTTCCACCGGCTATTAGTACAATGAGAAATTTTCAAAAAGTCACATGGAACTAATAATCCTAATGGCTTTCCAGAATTTCTTTAAGATTTTCTTTTTTGGTGGCGGTCCGAGGTGATGATCTCAGTAGAAACTACTCGGCTATCCTGTCTTCCATTAAAATGAATTCAAAAATAGAAAAACATAAAAATATGTACGAATATTCATTATGAAAATCAACAGGAGTAATAAAATACATTCGAAAATATCTACTTACTAACTGCTGATTACTGAGGATTCATATTTTATTCATATTTTTCATGATAAACGATTTGCATGATTCTTCAAAGTCCATTTTGCTTAAATCAAAGAGGATATCTCAATAAATTATAAGTTTTATTTATGAGCTCCGGCAATATTGAATAAGCTGAATTTGTTCCGAGTTAAGATGTATTATCGAGACCGGTTTTGCTGAAATCTGACTATCCTAGCTCATCAATCGACTGGAGTCTAATCGGTTTTCATGAATTATAAAAAATTCGTGCAAAACTGAGATATGCGAAAGATTGTATGTATTACTATTTGTAGATTAATTTAGGCTATAATTGGAATTGAATTATTGGATTTTTCAATCGCAACCACTAATTAAACGTATTCTCCACAAAGAAAAAGTTGGAAATTAAAGAATGCTTTAGTTTATTCTTTACGGCGTATTATTGTCATTCAATGTTTGAACGTTGAAACTTTTACATTTTTCAGTCATAGTTTGTTATCTTATTCACCATTTTTGATTAGATCCAAGCAACTGGAAATTGCCATAAGCTGACTGGAATATCGAATCAAATCACTTTTAATCACTGTTTTTTAAGTTTATATTTTTTCTAAACAAGGAAATCCCCATGAGAAAAAATCGTAGGAACCTTTTTGATTCAAATGAGAGCTATTAAGTGTACCACTATGATGTGAATCAAATGGTGAATGCACAGTGACTTGCGGTGACTTATCCAGATCAATCTTCTGTCGAAAGAATCGCATAAAAATGAATGATTGACCAATGAGACAAATCCAATCGTTAACGACAAATTTTAGCAAACTGTTGTACATTGTTGATGAAATGTATTTAAAAGAAATTCACGATTATTTCTTGGAAAAAACAATCGACGACTGGATGTCCTTTTATTTATTGCTCATGAATCCTCTTCGCTTGAAAACTTTCTCGAATAATTGTTGAAGACGATTTTATTTGAATATTTGTTATAATTATGGTTATAAGTTTTATCGCAGCTTCGAGCTGATTAATTTGTTAACCATTCGTTGAAAGCCAATAATTTGAAGCCAAAAGGTTTCTAAATTTGTTCATTTCTGATTCAACTTGTGAGAGAGGGATTCCGCCTTCGATGTATTAGCATCATCGTCTGACTCTAAGGATGAGGGAGGTAGAGCCGAAAGTGATTCATCGTCTGAAAATAATAGGCAATCAGTGAATACAACATCATGTATAACATCCGTAGTCGCATCGGAAATATTTGACGGTTTCCTCGAATCCGTATGGAGATATTTGCCACCACCTGGTGAATTTAAAATCCTTAAAGGTCTTGACGTTCCATTACTCATATCACCGCTTGTTTTGCGGCGAGCATAAGCAATGATGTCGTCTAATGTTATGATACTATTCCCAGTGCTGTTGCGTTCCAAATTGTTTTTCGCAGTGCTAGTTCCTTCCGAACAAGTTTCACTTTCCTCTGAAACTGTATAAAGTATCAAAATGAAGCAACATTAACAATGGAAAATTCTAGTATTTTTTTCTTGTCAAGTTCTTAAATTTTGATCATCGTACTCCGAGAGATGAAAAAAACGAGGAAACTACTCAGTAAGATAAGGTTGAAGTTTGTCGCATAAAACCAATATGCCGAGTAAGATTTTGCTGCCAAAATGGTCGAGGATTCAGACTCTGCCAACAGGAATCCAACAGGAATAAAATTCTCATTAAAAAATCCTAATTAATAAAGTTGAAAAGAGAAGTAAATTGTCAATATTATTCGCATAAAAATTAGTAAACTCAGTAGCCTGTTGCTCTAATTTCGCAGCGCAGATACTGATGCTCCCGGCAGGAGTAAACCTATCTTTAACTGATGCTGATCATGCTATTTCTTTCAAGTGACTTGTCGCTTTCTGATAAAATTCTGATAAAATTTATTCGGTCCGAAAAGCCAGTGGAACGAACCTAATCAGAAATGGAGTGCTCTTAGAAAAAAATACTGGTCATATAATCGACATGAATTTCTCCAACTGAAGTCGAAATCATAGTTACGAAATTCGTGAGAATAATTAAAGGAAGCAAGGTATAATGACGTTTTTTTCGAAATAAGAAAGCTAAAAAGAGTGATAGGGTTAATTGAGTGGTATAATTGCTCCGATCTGTATCGAGCATCAGTTCCTCTGATCTTCAAAGGATGGATGGAATGGAATGGATGGATCGATAGATGGATGGATAGGTGGAATCGGTGTAAACCTGTCATAAGCAGTTCGGGATGTGCTTATAATCCATCTATACCTCTCATTGCCTAGCAAAAATTTCTATATCGCTAGCCAGCTAGAGTGGTTAGAAATGCTGAACGTTAGAAAAAACAATGCTTTTCTTGGTTGAACATTAAAATAAATCGAGTTTTTAATTTATCTAATACAAATTTTAAAAAGCTTGATAAGAAGCAAACCGCGTCCCGAAGTTAATTCAGAATGTTTTTTTGAAGAAAATCGAGTTGAAATTGATATTGAAGCATTATTTGTGATACGATGCACATCATTAAGATTATTCGATGATGAAGCACGTGAAGGATATGGCGTGTGAAAAAGGTGACATTGACGATTGCATGGTGTTAAATTACAGAAGATTTGAAGATCATCTCGCAACATTCTGTACATAATAGCGATAACAGCGATGCTTAGCAACCGAGAGGCACAAAGTAAAATATTAACACTTTAAATCGACTGATGATGTCGTCACAAAATTAATTAGCCATTCTCTTCGATTTAATATTAACTGAATGCATCAATATTGCTTTTTACGTTATAGTGAATAAAAAGAATGAATGAGGAAGTTTTTTCTGATTCTTCTTCTAGCAGCTCTCACCATTACTGGTTAGGCTGGCTCCAACGGCTATAAGGGTAAAACGCTTCCAAGCGGCGCGGTCTGATGTCGTCGTCGACTGTAATAGAAACCATTCCTTTTTCCATCATCTAAGTCCATATATTGCTGTTCCATCTATCCGTTCAAAATCTTTTCTGACCGTATAAGTCCAGGTCTTGATTTGACTTAGTTTCACTAACAAATAACGAAATATGTGTCATCTTCTGTGGTGGACGACAGAGAACGTGCCGTAACCAGCTAAGGGCAATGTTCTGAAATAACGTTATTAATGCAGGTGGCGTTGTGACTTTTTCGTTTAGACTGAACGGAGTTTGTAAGGCTGTCACACCACAACAATATAATAATTTTTTATTTTTATTGAAAATGGGGACAATAGTTTAGGTAAAACGTGAATTTAAAAAAAAACTGTTTATACTGCAAAGAAAAGAAGAAAAAAAACCCACTCCTACACAATGTTCAAAAAGGAAAAAAAAAATGACCTTTTGATTTTTATAAGCAATGATTTATAGTTTCGAGAAAATTCTCGACATTCCCGAGAGGGGAAAAAACTAGCAAGAGGAAGGAATTTGGGTTGATAACTTAAAACATTCTTAATGGTAGTTTTAAATTCCTTTTTGTAGGTCCTCCCCTAATAAATTCATAGGGATAGCAACGGTTTCTTGATTTGAATTTCTACTACATTTTGGACGTAAAAGAAATAAAATCAATTGACAATTCAATAATTAGCACTATCAACAGAATGAGCATACTAGTTTCACCAATAATCATGCGCCAATGTACGGCAAATTCCGAAAGTTCGTTTTGTATCAGTAACGTAGCTTTGCCAATCTCATCATCCAGCTGTTCTGCTAGCTCTTCTCCTACTTGACTGATTTCTTGCCAGATAGTTTCCATGTTTTGTTGATGAGATACTGGATTGATGGGTTTTTATTTGTCAGCCAATATTTCTATTTCCGCATTAATTCTTTCAATTTCAAATTTGCTTATTATACCAACTTTGAACTCAACCGTGTTCTGTGATGTTTCTCGAATTACAAGGAGCAACTAATAAATTGTCATCCACCCTTTTAGCGATGTTAAATGATATTCCAGATCTCCATTTACAGGTTTTTGTTGCTAATGTTCTTGTCGACATTATGGATAGAACTGTTACTAACATTATACATAACATTGTGAAACTTGACTTACTCCTTAAGCTTATTGGATTTCGTTGTTGTCTTGCCAAACTTCTAGTTCGTCACGCTATTGGTTCTTCATTCTCGATCACAGCTGGAGTTTGTAGCTCCTTTGTTGAACTTCGTGTTCTCCATGCGATGGGCTTTTCGTCTTTTGCATTCGGTTACAGAGTCTTAATTCAGTTACAGAGTCTTCGGGTTGATCTTCTTGTTCAACTTCCAGAGGGTATAACATATTAACTGGTCTATTGAGAAATTTCCCAAAAGGCAATTCTATCTGAACACTCCTGACATTTCCATCGCTACTCTTATTAAGTTTATTTATCTTTGCTAGTTTCCACATTCCGCGAGGAATATGTGGTTCATTTACTAGTACGACTTCTCCTAGGAAAGGTAGTCGTATTATTGCGCTTCCAAGAGATTTGTGTTTATTTGTGTACGTTCCCTTAAACTATTTAAGTACTCATCTTTCCAAATTTCCCAAAATACATCAAGAGTTTCAAGAGTTTTTGACCAATATTTAATAAGCTTATCTTAAGTGGTTAACTCATGTGGAATAAATTCATCTTCGTCACTGTCATTACTCATTGGTATATTTAGTAAGGCATTGGGGGAAATTATTGAATCATCAAAATTCACGTAAGTTAATGGGCGAATATTCATAATACTCTCTATTTCGATCGCTAGGGTAACTAAATCCTCTTCCTTTAATAATTTTCTACCAACGGCTTTTCTAAAGGCACTTTTCGTTATACCGACTATTCTTTCATAAATTCCTGCATTCCATGGTGCTTTCGGCGTTATATACTTCCACATTATTCCTTTGCTTATAAGGAAATTACTTAATTGTGATTCTTATTTCTTGATCGTTCGATAGACTAGGTGGAATTGGCTAGCATTGTCTGATAAAATTAGTTCAGGACAGCCTCGTCGTGCTACGAATCTTCTTAACACAGTAAGAAAACTTTCTGCAGATAAATCATCTGCTAATTCTAAATGCACTGCACGAGTTGTGAAACATGTAAATAATGCTACCCACCTTTTCTCCATTCCAACTTCCGTTTTAGCAGTGACAGGGCCTAAATAATCCAATCCGATTCGAGCAAATATTCTGGATCGTACTGTACGGGAGTCATGGTGGTTAGGCATGGGTGGCAGTTTAAACGATTTGGCTTTCCACCGTTTACATCCGTAACATTTATTCAATACTCTCTTGACTTCGGCTCTTCCTTTAGGTATCCAATATAATCTTAATTCAGAAATTGTATGAGGAATGCCGCCATGATGGATTTTTTCATGGTGTGTTTGAATAATAATTTCTGTTATTCGATTGTGTCTCGGGAGATATGTTAAATATGAGATACAACTACCACTACTTGGAAATTGCAATCGGCTTTTAAACCTCCATAATCCCGTTACATAATACAAGTTGCGCTTCTTTATTTCCTCTACTGATAGTCCTTCTGATTGAGCTTTTCTGAGTAACAATTCAACAGCAAATTCATATTCATATGGGTTGATTTGAGTTCCCTGTGACATATTGCTTAATAACCGGGGAAATTTATCTTTGGATATTAGTTTAAGAAATTTCAAAGCTCTTACGGTAGTTCGGACCATTCGTGACCAATTGCTGAACCGATTCGCATCGACAAATCTGATTGATGTTTTGGTAATAGTTTCTTGAATCGCTGTAACTACTACTTGTTCTCCTTCGTCTATGGTTTCATCGTTATCGCTTTCTTGTTTGATATCATATTCCCAATGGGTCCATTCGGGCCCATTCCACCAAAGTGTGAAATTTGCCAGATCGCTTGGTGATATTCCTTTCGTAGCTATGTCTGCTGGATTACATTCACTTGGAATATATCGATACGCAAATTTGGCCTTTCGTATCTTTTCGACTCGATTTTGGGTGAATCTTGGTAAGAGTCGAGAATGGTTTCAGTGCAATGCACATCGCGAATCTGACCATAAAATCACCTGTGCATTTTCAAATTCCAATTGTTTGATAACAAATTGAGCTACTCTTACTCCAATTAAGATTGCTAATAGTTCGAGTTTCGGTATCGTCATCGTTTTGATTGGGATAACTCTTGACTTGGCAAAAATCAAGGACGTTGTCGGACTCTGTTTCACATAAATTGCCGCTGCATATGCTTTGATGGACGCGTCAGTGAACACGTGAATACTTGTATATTGAAATATGTTAATAACAGCGCGTGGTATCTCCTTTACGTATGTTGGCCATAGAGTTATAAGAGAATTCCACGTTTGGTTTTCATGCTCGTTTAGTGGTTGATCCCATGGTAACTTCTTTTTCCAGAGATCTTGAAGAAATAATTTGAAGGGTATCATTGTTGGAACTAAGAAACCTAATGGATCGAAATGAGAAGCTATAATCTGTAGAATTGTTCTTTTAGTTAGTTTCTTATCAGTCCATGGTTTTAATATTATCTCTATGACATCTATGTTGTGTGGATTCCAATTAATGCCAAGAATTTTTTTGACTCGGCTTATCTCTGCAAGATCGTAACTGGGTAATTGAGTATTGAAACTTTTATCGTTCGAGAAGAATTAAAACCATGGACTGATATATATTCTTCTCTTATATTCATCGAGGCTTCACTGAAGATTGATTTCACTTCATATTTTTTCAGAGCTTCCTCTGTCCCTTCAATCGGTATTATGATATTATCAACATATAGGTTTTTTCTGATTTCATAGGCGGTTTTGCTGTGGTGGTTTTCTAAATGATAATTAGCGTGGCCGACAGCAAAAAGGGAGACGATATTATTCCAAATGGTACTCTTTGAAATCGGTAACATATCAGGTTATCCTTTGTAGGTGGTTTTTCGACATCCTTTATCCATAGAAGT
>UYYG01001161.1:1153974-1345383 GCA_900625125.1 Dracunculus medinensis
GACCACCAAGAAATTCTTCAATGCAGATTATTTCTTTTCACTTTCACTTACATTCACTTGAAGCTTCCTTATTAATATATGGGTAAATCTTCCCGTGACCTAGCCAATAATGAACGTCGCTGATATACTCATATTAAACTGCTTTCCTACTGCACCCTTATGATAAAAAATCTAAATTGGAGTCTAAACAACTCAAAAATGATTACCCTTAGTTTACACATAAATGGCACAACTCGATTATCTAAACAGTGTCGCCGAAAGATTGTATATTTGCATAGTTCTGTCCTGGTTCTTTTCTTTTTCCCTCGCCTTCGTGTCGATTTTTTGCTTCTCCGTCCTCTTTGTCCTTCTAGGAAGCCTCTCCTAGTGTCGTACTGCTTCCTCATAAAAAAATGCTCGTCTTTTTCTCCACTTTCCTCCATCGCTTACTATTTTAAATCGCAAATATTTCTGGCTTGGCTACTTACTGAGACGACACTCCTTCACCTTGCACCACAAGAGGAAAGAAGTGCAGATAAGTACCCAGAATCACCCAGATTTTCTTTTAATTCAAACCATCTTCTTGTCTCCCATTATAATCACATTCCTTCCACCCTCCGTTTCTACTACATTTCTCAGCAAATAAGAACTCATAAGATCCTACAAAATCATAAAGAAAAAACAGAACAAATATCTCAAAAAATCACTAATAAATTAATAGCTGATTTCACTTATAACTTAAATTAACGAATTAAATAATTCCCTTCCGCATGGTTAACTAAAAACTCCAAAAAAATTGAATCGATTCGAAAATTCGAAGCTGGAAAAAACGACTGCACTTTCATTAACCACTGGAAGACTATCAAAACAAAAACTAAAAAGTGCTTTTATTGTGGGAGACAGGATAGCCGAGTACCGTTGCGTCGGAATTTAAACTCTGCCTCTGGCAGAACAAATGTCTCTAAAAGTCCAGTTGAATCCGTGAGTACGCGCATATGTCCACCCTCCATCCTTATTTTTTTATCCTCGAGTGCGCATCGAAAATCTTCTATACGAAGAATAAGTTTAATAAGTTTTGTAATCTAAAACAATGGAAAAATTACAAAAAAGAGAAAGAATTAAGCAAATATAGAATTAGAAATTGCAATTAAAAATAGAGAAAATTTCAAAAAGCTAAAAAAATGCTTTTTTAAATTCAATATTCAATAAAAATTAACTTAATATTATTAGTACATAGTTAATTATTATAAACGAAAAAAAGGAAGAAAAGCTTCATGGAATGTTAAAGGTATAAATGGTGGAAAAAAAGCCCCAAGTCACCAATTCCTCGCATGTCAGCTCCGTTCTAAGGTAAAAAATGATTAGTACCCTGAGGACCTCACAGAACCAAATAAAACACAATGAGCAGCCAGCACGTGCAACATTCAATAAATTTGCGGCCCTAGCTCGAGGTTGAATTTTTTAAATTAATAGAAAAAATTTGCTCCTTTTAATTTCTATTTTTTAGTGATAAGTTTATTGAAGATAAGGTCCGAACTTTTGCCTACGAACACAGTTGACAGCAAATAAAGAATCAAGAAATTCAACGTATGGGCTTTCCTCATTTAGCCTTCGACTATAATAAGCGGTGGTTAATTAGCATACACGATTTCCGACTAAGTGCTTGGAACTCCGCCTTCGCTTCATTGACTCTTAGTTAGTGCGGCGAGGAGACTTTGAGCCGAAGGAAGGACTTTAGAGACTTACAAGCGATTCGAATCAAGCATATAATTAGTTTAGTTTTGCTCTTATAACTTGCTGGTTGTCGTTGAAACTGAAATCGAAATTAGGCCTGCTTCTATTCCTAAATGACTCCCATTTGTACGGGGTGCCAAAATAAAGAATGGTGAACGATATCAGAAAATTCGCAATACAATATTTTTTAAAATTATAATAGTCGAGAACAACCGAAAAAATATTTATGAAAAATATTGATTAAAAATTAATTAATTTTATTTTAAATTATGAATTGTTAATAATTATTAATCATTTCCATTGTTAACTTTATTATTTTAAAAGAATTGATAATTTTTTAGTAATTCGTATTTTAATATTAACATTTCATGAATTCGCACCTTAATGGTGCTGACGATCCTGAGGACAACGATTTTTCACTGTACTAACTAGCAGCTAAAGGAGCGAGGAGTCTAATCGTTTAACTAGTTACTGGCCCTTATATAAGCATAGTGATAGAATTTTTTATGAAAAATTTTGTTCGATGAAAAAATAAGAACTGAACTTTTCCGAGAAAGAAGCGAAGAAAAATTTTGCTTTTCTCTTCTTCATATTCTTTGCTTGGCATATAATAATGTCATTATTGGTTATAGTTAATAGAAGTGACGAATTAAGAATATGAGTTTTGCTGGCACAGCGGTTTTATAACCAATCAGTTTTTTTCATCAACTCGGTTTTTTCAGCGAATTATGACGATCCGAGCGGTGTTGCTCTACGGCCTGCCCATCAGTACTTCAACTGGCTTCTGACGAAATTGTCCATTTAATGATATGTAAAATTTCTTTTAGCAGTTCTAATGAGGAAAACAAGTGGTTAGTGCTCATCATTTCTGGTTAAGCAAGCTCCTCTGGCAGTCAGAAATTTTAGCGAGCGAATCAGTTGGCAACAGTATCAGTTGGTTCTTTAATGAAAGATTTACTTCAGCAGGAGGCGTAGCACTCACCCTCAACAATCTGTGCTAGAAACCACTCTGATTTCCTACCCACCAGCAATTTTAATAAAATATTACAATTTGCAATTAAATTTCATATCGTCGCTGCATTTCTGAATTATGAATTTCTTCACTTATCATATTTCACAAAGCCATAGTTTCTCAAATAAATTTCAAGTTAAATAATAGCCATAGGCGATACATTTTGAATAACAAATATTAAAAGACGTTTTTAATTTCTGAGTGAGAAGGCAAAGCCCGAATGGTGAGTTAATTCTTCTTCGAGTGGGGAGTGGCATGATGTCCGTAGATTTTTATGCAGTTATTGAAGGCTGCGAGCATAAATAAGCGCAGTGGCAAGTTGTGCAAATATCTAATTTCTTCTCATTCTTCTTCTGCCAGTTTTTTCTACAACTATATTTTATCACCATAATTACGCTGCTCACATGCAGCCACATGCACTCGATATCGATATTTTATTAATGTCGCCTTTTAGCTAAATATTTACTCGAGAAACGAATCATTCACCAGTAATATATTGTCTATGAATTTTTTCTTTGCATAAATATATCAATTATTTTCAGCTATTTCTTATAAATAATTTCATGGTTCCTTGAAATCATACTTTACAATCTTGAAATTCATTCATGATTAATGAATACTGGAGATTCATTGGAATGTAAGGTCGCGAACATATGCATCTCAGATTTTTGTTCACCTTCGCCTTCACTTGCATTGCAGAACTGCATAGTGCAGATATATGTGCATATTGTCACTGCGACCAGCAGACAGCAACAGCTACATGCACTGGACGACATGTTTTATTGCGGTCCATTCTCCTTCCAACATGGGTTTATCATTTACACTTTTCTCGTTTATCTTTAAGGCATTTACCACATTTTGCATACAATGCAAAACTTAAAACTCTTAGAATCAACCGTTGTGGATTAACGCATATTCATCCACACTCATTAAACTCATTACCAGCTCTTGAAATATTAGATCTCTCCGATAATTTACTTACTGAATTGCCTAAAAAATGTTTGTACGAGATAAAAAATTTAAAAATACTGAACCTTGCGCATAATAAATTTCGAAATTTGCATCAAATCACTGATATATTGTTTCCGCATCATATCCTTGACCAACTAAATTTTAATGCTAATCCGATCGAAGTTTGCTTTAGTGGCGTACGAATACCACTCACGCGTCAGCTTTTTTTTGCTGATTCCAATATACATTTTATTAATGCCACATCCATAATATTTACGGCAAGCGAGCAATGTTTTGTGGATGTCAACTGTAGGATACTTGAAATGAGTGAGCAACATTGGACAACTCTAAGAACGCTTGATGTTTCATCACAACTACAGTTAAGTGTTCACTCGTCAGCCTTAAAAGTATTCACTAATTTAACGATGCTGAACTTAAATCAAGCGCGATTACCTGATTTATTTGCTTCATGGTTAATGAATTCAGCACAAGTCAGTTATCTGAATCTTAGTCATGCATTAATCCTGAATATGGAAGAGAACTGGAGATACTGTTCAGAATATCTTCAATGGTTAGATATATCCTATATGAATCTCAAGGAATTATATATTAATGGATCTTGTAATTTAAGGTATTTAAAAGCCACCGATAATGCACTTCATAAAGTGGTAATAGCAACTACTTCATTACAATCACTTTTCCTAGATCGAAACAATCTGACATCATGGATTACATTGCCACCTGGCATAGCCTTAAGCCAACTGCAAACTTTTTCAATTTCCAGTAATAAAATAGCTTTTTTGCCAGATGGCTCTGTGACACATTATCCTCAGTTGCAACACCTTGACTTATCGAAAAATTTAATATCAAATCTTTCATCGCGATCATTTCCATCAGTTGGAATGCAGATTCGTTCACTAAACATTTCCCATAACAGGCTGAAGTCATTTGTGCATCCAGTTTTACCTTCATTGATACTTCTCGATTTATCATATAACGAGCTCACCGATCTTGATCCACATCTTCTAAAGGGATTACCAATGCTTCAGTATTTCTATTTGACACATAACAGAAGAATATTTTCGCGTTGCAATTCGTTTTGTTGGTTATCATCATTAGATCAGTTATTCAATCTCATTGACTTGGATCTTTCCAGTTGTAGGCTGGACTTTGTTCCTAATTTAAGTCAATTTCCAGCGTTACGTAGGCTTGATTTATCCAGAAACAATATTTATTTGTTGGATGCTTCATTATTACCAAAAAATTTAATAAGTCTAGATGCAAGTAATAATCATATTCATTCAATTGCCAATTTCACCACCATGAGATTAAAAAATTTGAAGGATTTAAATTTAGCGAAAAATCCACTAAACTGTGAATGCAAACTTAGTGAACTGATATATTTATTCAGCAATGATACATATTATAAATCCGATTATTATTACTGTTTTTATGGTACTTGGAAGTATTCACTGCAATTTTATGTGAAAAATATGCAACTCTGTACGTCATCGTCGAAATTTTTACCTACTTTTCTATATTTTGTGCTATTTCTAATTGGTCTTATTGGAGCAATTATCATAATCCTTGGAGCGTCGAAAACATTTTTGAAACGTTCTATAAATTGTCTGCCAGTCTCATTCACATATCGGCCATTAACCTCAAATGAAACAGCTGTCGCAGATCTATAGGTGTCTATATTCTAAATTTTTTTGCATTCCTTCTTATAAAATAATTACCTGAAACTCTTTGGTTAGCGAACAAACTTGCCAACCAGATTGCATATTAGTGGATAATTCAAAATATCATATTCATTTTCAATATAAAGCGGGAGAAACTCTCCCAATAACCAGAATTCCTTTCAATCTTTTAAATTAAAAATAGAACTCGATTTGATCGAGTTAAATTTATTATTTCTTCTTTACCTGCTTCATCATCCTCCAGCACTTCTGCTTTGGCTACTAAAATGGGGATTTTTTATTAGAGAGTCACTTGGAGCATAAAGTTATATGTGGCAACATCCGAATTTACATAGGACAAATCTATTAGATGCATCGATAACAAAGAGTAATTAGCCCGAGGAAAAGATGATTCTCCTGATTTCTTTAATTTATTTATCTTCTCGTTTACAGAATTTTTCGAATCCATAAGAATTTGTAATTTGTATTTAATTGAGAATAATTATCTCATTTGATAAAATGCTTCTTTTTGTAAATTCATTGCCGGTTGAGGAAGTGCCTGATTTCAAATATCTTCCACTCTAATACCAAATGGACAGGCAAAGATGATATTACAACTCGGATCACGGCAGCTAGAAATGCAATCTTCCAGTTGACGAAACCTTTATGGAATCGTCGTGAAATCACCATAAAAACGAAAATTAGCATCTATATTGCCGTGATCCGTTCGATCTATTATATGGTTCTGAGACATGGCCAATGAGAGTGGAGGATATTAAGAAGTTATTTGCTTTTGACCATTCTTGTCTAAGGTACATTACGGATCCGTCGAGCGGATAAGATATCACAAGATCGCATCCATCTTCATTCAAATACAATTTATTATTAATAATGTTAAGACAGGGCGTTACCTTCGTTGGTTAGGGCACATTCTCCACCACAGGAATTGACGCATATTTCGTTATTTGCCAAACGTTTGATGGTTAGCGCCAAAAACGAAGTGGGCCAAACAAAACCTGCACTGATACGGTGAGAAAAGATTTTGAACGTATAGGTGTATCAGCAATATATGGACTTAGACGATGGAAAAGGGAATGGCTTCTATTACTGCTGACAATAGCACAAGACCGCGCCGCTTGGAAACACCTTACCCTTGTAGCCAATGGAGTCAGCCTAAGCAGCATTGTTGAGAGATATTCGAAGAAGAAAAGAATTATCTCATTTAACAACTAAGCCAAATAAAAATTATGTGCAATCAATCGTCAATCAATCGTTATGAGAAAATATTGGCTATGAAAAATTAAATTGGAAAGTTGAATGTTGAAATTAAGTTGGTTGTTTAGAAAAAAATCCATCTTTGATGCACAAAAATTTAATATTATGAAAAAAAAGTACTAAATAAATAAAATGCAGTTCAATAAAACATTTTTAAAATATTTTTATTTAATTCCAACAAAAATGATGAACCATGTTAATTTATTAACTGAGAGCAGATATTTATTATTAGCCGAGTACAAGCCTTGGCCAAAGGCTTGGCCAAAGCCAAATCGTTGGCCAAGCCACAAAACGAGCGTTTGGCTTCGTCTATGCCTAGGAATGAGGCTATCAAATCGGACAACTTGTTTCAGTGGGCTCATTCGAAAAGCCGAAATGATCCTAATGACTCCCCCGCTCATATACTTCTATCTCTAGCTGATTCTACTGTCCACCTTTCTTGTTTTTTATTGTCCAACTAGTAATAATTTATTTTTTCTCAATATTGTATCTTTCTAGTATTATAGTCTGTATTTTTTATTACTGCATTCATTACTGCAAAAATTATTTCGATCTGATGCAGTCATAATTTCCATAACAGTTGATTTTTGAATAACCTTATTAATACTCTTTTTGAAACGAAGGGAGAAAAAGTTATGGTCAGGGAATTCGTTCCAATAATTCGTCAGATGAAGAAAATAAATGGAATATTATAATAATTTAAATGATAAATGTAAATTTAATAAATAAATTTGGAAAATTTTCATTCAAATTTTGGAAAATAAATTCCATAAAAAAAGATGAGAAAAAGAATTTTTGAAAATCCTTAGTTTTTTTTTATTTTCACCAGAAAAATTGATAAAATTCTAATTTTTATATTCAAGAAGAGAAAGCATTTCGTATCTCTTGTTGGCTAAAACTTTTCACGAAAAATTCATATATATTTATTTAACACATTTTTTCCATACCTCCCGTCTCAGTTTAATCCACAGAGTAGGAAAAGATGCATCGAATTTTCATTTTCTTCATTGGTCTGCGAGCAATAAATCTATAAATAGATCACCAGATCATTCGGATTTAATAGCACTTTTGGAGCCAAAGAACCCATAACGCTTGAAGGTTTGGCCAAAGTAACATATCTCTGTATCTATAGTCTATTTCTTTATTTTCTTTATCACTTTCGTGTTATATTTCTAATTTTTCTATGTCTTTTCCTAACATTTTTTGGCTTTGGTTCTAGTTCCATTGCCTTTTTGAATAAGGTCATTTCGCCAGACAGTCATTTGGAGATACAAGTGGTTGTGGATTTTTAGTACCATTAGGAGCTTATGGAGTCAACATTCGAACATGTCATTCCTAACTTTTTTATTACAATTCGATTTATTCTTTATTCTTTGTGCTCTTGATTTAATTTTAACAGTTGATGATTAGGTTCTCATTTTTTCCTATAAAAGAAATAGAAAAAGCAAAGTTAAGAATGGAACTAAATTAAATAAAATTGTCGTCAACTAACGAGATTTCTGATATCCATTATAATCTCTTCGCTTATCTATGCTTATCTTCTTAAGATCAATAACTGAAATTTCCTTCAACACTTTGAATCAAACTTGATTTATTGCTAGGAATATTCATATTTCTCAAGGGAACGACACTGGCATAATTATCGAAAACTGCCAAAGCAGATCATAATTTTGCAAAAAAATTCCACTAAAGTTCCATTGATTTTAGTAAAATGGCAGTGGGTAAAATAGTCATCGAAAGCCAATTATTTTATGCACCATATATGTACCAAGTAGAATTTTTTAGGTTTCTCATCTAATAATTTGACCGACAGTCTTCCACCAAAGAATCAGTTGAGAATCAGTAGAAGTTTCAGTTTACTCCTACCGTTTGACGAATGGTATCATTTTTATTAAATTGACCAACTACGCACTAGATAAGCTGACTCCATTGTTTACAAAGGTGAAGCGTTTTAACTCACCATTCATTTGGAATTGAAGTTGCGATTAGAATGACTCAGTGGGATGTTGCAGAGATGCTGAGGTTCTACTCCCCTCAGGGATAAACCTATTCAAAAATCCGGGTAATGTTGGCGATTCACCTGCTTTTCTATCGCCAAAAGACTCCCTGGCATATTTGCCAGTACGATAAGCCAGCGAAACGACTCTAACCAGCAATGATGAGGACTCTTTAAAAAAAAGCGGTGCAATTAATGATGCAATTAAATAACGATTTCCTATTCTCTAAATTCATAAAACATGAGCCAATTGGTAACTAATTTGATATAAATTTTCATTATTTATGCTAAGCTCCTCGAAATTAATGATTTCAGCATTTCAGCCATGGAGAATTTTACGAATAAGTGAATATTTGACGAATGGTATCATTTCCATCAAATTAACCAGTTTTCATCTTCTACTGGCTCTAAAACTGCATTTTTACTCATCTTCTTACCAACAGATTGTTTTCCACTTATGTGATATCTTGCATCAAGTCATTCCTATGTCATAGCTTGTAAAGGGGTCTGTGAGGCCATTTCAGATGGATTATTTACGTGCTTGGAGTTATTAATGAAAGTCGTTGGCCTACTGGGTTATAGGCAAATTTTAGTGAATCTCAGTTATGATTGTTGAATAATAAAAATTTTTATTATATTTGCTTTTTCAATTTATCAGTTAATATTTTGCATAAGAAATTATAGAAATTACTAAAATAATTTTTCTAACATATAATTCGTAATTTTAGTTGCAAAAAATTTTGGCAAATAGCGTTTTGGAGAAAATTCAGACTTGGATACGGAGCAATTCGCCATTAATTTTCGACTTTCGACTAAAACTAACACTTTTTATTTGACCTTCGATGATGATGACCTTTAATATTTTCTTGCACAATTGAGGTAAAAAAATGCCCATATTGTTCCATAGATTAGTTTCAAAACCTCAAATTGTACTTGTCGAGTAATAAAATCAACGCTTTTCTCTTTTCTTCCTTCCCATAGCACTCAACTTTGGTTTAGCTGCTCACCTAATAATTTGACCGACAGTCTTCCGCCAAAGAATCAGTTGAGAATCAGTAGAAGTTTCAGTAAGAGGTATATTTCTGTCGCGAACGGTGCGTTAGTGCTCAATTTCGATCAGAGCACCAGTTCACCATCCATTGCTTTTGTTCTTCTTTATTATAAATTTTGCAGTTCTTTTATTTTTCATATTCTTAATATCATTCAAATGTTTAAAGGAATGAAATTTTCACAGAAAAATAATTGAAAAGCCCTTTCTTGTTTGCAAAATTACAAAATTTTCACCACTGACTACAATTATATATTGATGGCGCTTTACCAATTTAACCAACTTCAATAATTTTTAAAATGACCATCTTTCCCCATATGGATAAATACAGCAGCAGCCATGCGAATTTTGCTTTCAATGAAATGTTTTTCCCCATGAACACAAAAACCGAAACGCAGTTACTTGCCTTCACAGCCAAAGCAACACGTAACCACCTAAGACGACTTAACTAATTACATAAAATAATCAGGGGATGGCTCAGTGGCTTGTTCCTCAATTGGGAGCACCGATGCTGAAGTTCAATTTCCCGCAGGAGTAAACCTGAACATACAAAAAACCGGGTGATGCTGGCGACTCACCTGCATTTCTATCGCCAAAGGACACCCTGGCATATTCCCCAATGCGACAAGCTAGTGGAGCGAGTTTAACCAATAATGGTGAGGGCTCTTAAGGAAAAAAAGAAAAAAGACATACAACAACTAATCAATTTTTAGTGAAAAAGATGAAAAAAATGCTTCTACCATTTCTTTCTTTGTTTCATAAATCTGTAAGTTTGAAAAGCTCAGATGCAAATTTCGGAATTCCAAATAAAAAATCATAATTTAGTATACTGCGGCAAAAAAATGCGATATTTAGTTTCCTTGACTCCTTCTAACAGCATTAAGCATTTTCGACCGGAGCAGTACCACTGACTCACCAGAGAGTAAGTTAGGATTAGAGGTACAGATCGCTCTAATTCGCTAATTATTTAAAAATAACAATAAAGCTGAATTAGATTCATTTGAGAAATTGAAACGAGGGAAACTGATAAAAGAAAAAAATAATACTATAACAATGAACGAAAAAAAAAGCATATTCAAGCATATTCAAGTAAAACATATTCAATAAATTCAACATCTGAAGAACTGAAAGAATTCCAGAAAAAAAAATCCCAAAAGAACAACAAAAACCGATAAAAATTAATTAATTAATAAAAATCGAGAACTCTATCCGAGTTAAATTCTAAAAAAGCCTACAATTATTTGAAACTCTAAAACTGACGGAATTTCGCTTCCATGAAGTTCCATTTATTTACAACATCATCACATTTTCATAAGCCTTTTATTAAAATTTAATAAAAAAAACTTTTCATTACAGTTTTCCACAAAACATTGAAAATATAAAAATATAAGGAATTAAAATAAAATTAAACGAATTGAGAAATTGTGAGAAATGTTTTTGGTAGAAAATTATTACTCATTTATCACGACTTTTATAATATTCATTGAGTTTTTTTTCAATAATTGCCATCATTTCACTTGGTTTAGGCAATTTAGGAATCTATGAACATAAAAAAAATTAATATAAAGAAACTGTATATTTATTATTATATTTATTCATATAAAATATTTATTCATTAATTTAAAAATAAGTTATTTAAAAATTAGTTGTTATCAAAATTCGAAACACTTTTTGAATTTCGTAATCTTTAACTTTTTTTAAATAAGCAAAAAGTAATTTCTAGCAACCTCATATCGCTGATCCAAAAAAATTCCTGCATACAAACCAACGGCGAATGAAACCTTAAAAAATTACAAATAAAATGAATATTATAAATATATATTAAATTTTATAAATAAACAAATAAAATAAAAGAAAACTGCAAATAAAAAACACAACAAACTGAATATAAAGTGATATTTTCAGAAATTTTTTTTTTAAATTTAACGAATAATTTATAACTTATAAAACATATAATTATAATTATATACATATTATTATACATATACATATAATTATATAATTTATAACTTATTTGTAACTTATAACTTATAAAAAAATAAAAAATAAGTGTGAAAATGTAATTCTAACCCAGAAAAAAAGGGGAATATAACCATATAAAATTACTTTATATACATTTACTTAACTGGAAAATTAACAGAGTATAAAATAACAAATGATAGGGTTTTCTATTCGTAATATCTGAAAGCCTATTTACAGCCCATTTCATGCTTCACACAATCTTTGCACATATTGCTGCAGCTCATTTTTATATTTTTGCAGATAACTTCATTCCAAATCCCATTATCTCTCTTCATCTCATCTACTTCCAACTTTCTTGTGCCACTCCTTCTTAAATCTCCGTCACTTTAACAGTAAATTACAACTGCTTAATACCATCACGATCTGTTCGTATGCATTTCGATGCAATAAAAGCTTCGTAGAATCGTTTGTATGTCCTATAAAAAATTCCTTTTGACAGAGTACACCAGGATTTTGAGGAAAACAAGGATGCCGCAATTTCCGAAAGTGTACAACGATTTGCCAGCCATTTAGGGCAAAAGAGAACAATTAGGATCAACGAATAATAAAGAGAAAAAGCAGGGTTCAAAGGACACTAAAAAAATACTAACAAATGATCTTCTTTTTAGGATTCCTTTATATACTAAATTATTCGCAGATAAGCTACTGTGCAAAGATTAAATGAGTTGCAAATCACATTACGAAGAGAACTGCAATTATTACGAAATAGGGTGAAAACAAAAAAATACTGAAAAACAAAAACCCACCAAATATTTGAGCATCGATTTCAGTGGTCGAAAGTGCAACAACAGCCGATTTATTACAATAACTGGAAAAGAGTACTCGAGTTGGTTTACCTGGTGCGCAACTGGGAAAGCTTCTCGATAAAACTGATTCGCTGAAAACGCTAAGTGATACAAGGCCATATAACAGAGGACACATGCATGCCATGCGTTCATCCTTCAACTTTTCTTACTTTACCTATTTTCATTCGCCATACTGCCAACGAGAACCAGCCGCCTTCTCGCCTCTACAACCTACTTTTGTCAATGAGCTATTCCCTCACCTAATATAGCCCACCCGACTCATAATCCTGCAGCTGAATAAAGAAGGATAATACGAGAATTAGAAAGACAAAAAATCAGACGAAGCTCAGTCACGGACGCAGTGCATTTGAGTGCATTTTAAAGAACTGTGGAGAATACGTTTAGAAGGAAAAGACCCGCAAGTTGAAATCAAATTGAGCGAGAATTGCGACAAAAGTTGACAAATATTACGGCAGGTGAACGGAATATTAATAACGGACCTGAATTGCCACCTGAATGACACCATTCTTTTTGGTTCGCTGCACTGGCAGTCCGAGTCAGTGAGTGCATTTCGCAGTTGTTATTTGCGAGATATGGGCAATATGTATTTTTGTTCTAGCAGGATGTAAAATTTTTGCTTGCTTCGATAAATTGGTTCAAAAAGCACCATTTTCCGCCACCATCGGAATCCTCCAGGGGACACGCATACCTAATATCCGGATTTTAGTCAGTCTTGATGAGGTTTCCCATTAATAGATTTGTTTTGCGGTGGGTCACTCGGGAATCCCACCCCTTCCACTATATTTTAATGCCTAATCACGAGCATTTCCAATTTGCTAAATTCTATGTACATGGAGGTGTGAGTTCGACCTCCGGTGCGCCCTGACCTAATGCAGAGATGAAAATCTGTGCTCAACTAAACGTGACTCCTCCTCTGTATTGCCATAAATGACAGCTGCGGCACTCCTCTCTTCAACTGAGAAATGCTTGACGAAGGTTTTGCCAATTAAATAAAATTGTAAATAAAATGTGCAATGATAAAATGATAATACAAAATTCGTAATAAAATAAAATAAGACTTCGGTTTTAAAAAACTTGGATTTTCAATTTTTTTTATATTTCGTCGAATTTCGCAAATTTTCATTCTTTTAATGAAGTATAATTTTCGTTTTAAGATTGTCCTTCGCCCATTCAAATATTTTTTAAAATATTTCGAAGATTTAACTATATTTCGAAAAATAATTTCCTATTAAAATCAATAATAATCAAGAAACAAGAATCAGTGATCGATTTGTGATCGATTGGTAAATCAATAACCGTCTTTTTCCCGCCAAGAATGTTCGATTATTCTTATTGTTTTTTAAAATTATTTTAATTAATTTTTGAGAAAAAAAACCAAAAAATAATCGACTTTCTCCCTATTCAACTGATTATTTTTATTATTCTTTAAAATTAAAAGTCAATAATCGGCTTTTCCCGCTTTCAATCGATGATTTTAAATTATTTATTTTAAATTATTTCAAATTATTTAAATTTTATAGTATTTTTCAAAATACCATTCTTTATTATACGAAATCATTTTTGTTTCATACTTTTTAAAATATTTAAAAATTTAAAAAAACCAAAAAAGTCAAAGGTTATCTGATTTTTGTGGGCGTGGCAAGATTTTCTCCGCCCCTACATGGCCTCTATAAAACTAGAGGTCCTCTTATTACACATCATTGTGTTATTATGGCCCGAACGAAGCAGACGGCGCGCAAGTCAACTGGTGGTAAGGCACCTCGCAAGCAATTAGCAACGAAAGCGGCAAGGAAGTCTGCTCCCGCCACGGGCGGCGTGAAGAAGCCACATCGTTATCGTCCTGGAACTGTTGCGCTTAGAGAGATTCGACGTTATCAGAAGTCGACTGAACTTTTGATTCGTAAATTGCCTTTCCAACGTTTGGTACGTGAGATAGCGCAAGATTTCAAAACTGATTTACGCTTCCAGTCTTCGGCAGTGCTTGCGTTGCAGGAAGCGAGCGAAGCGTATTTGGTTGGACTTTTTGAAGATACGAATTTATGCGCTATCCATGCGAAACGTGTAACCATTATGCCGAAGGACATACAGCTGGCGCGTCGCATACGTGGGGAAAGGGCGTAAATTGTTTCCATACTATGGTGGATGGTGACTGGGGTGCCTGTTTCGTCGAAATGGTCCTCATTAGGACCACTTTTTAAATTGACTCCAACGGTCCTCTTTAGGACCTCTAGTTGATGAATATCAAGCCTCAATCCACAATCAGCCCGTTTCTCATAAAATCTTGTAGTTATGTAGTCTTTTCTGCGGTATTTAGCAGTGTTTGAAATCGACGAGGAGCTGCGCTAGCTGTCGATTATGCGATATCGATTGGATATTTTGGCGCTCACCGGGTGCAGGGTGGTTATCGATTTCTAACATCGATCAAATGTTTAGTTTCATGGGTTGTTTCAGTATTTTTTAAATAAATAATTTGTAATATTGTGATGTTTTGTGAAATTTTGTTGAAGTTGTTTAAAGCATAAGTTTGAATAAAATTTTTAACAAAACGAACCGTGAACGGAACTCCTTGAAGTAATTAGCCACTGTGAAGTAATCATGGTGAGGGCGTATTGTATCACATAATATGAGGAAATAAGTGGTGGCGTGGCTTGCATAGCCTTTGCGAAACTATTTATCACTAAAAAACCGAGCTGCTGCGGACGATGCGTCGTTACTGCTACAGTCGCCTGCCTGGCACTCATATTTTTATTCACGTTAAAATGAATATTTCAGTTTTTTTGTCCCATTTCTTGTGAGACTGACTACTTACACAAGGAGTCCCGTGGAAGTCGTTTCCACGGTGAATGTCACAACCACATAGAAAAAAGTGCATTTCACCCTTACTGCCTATTAATGTAAAACAATTATATGCACCAAAATGTTTTAACCAGTCTCTTAAATGTCAGGCTAGCGGACGATGAACGCACTTTTTAATGACTTGTTTGCGTCAGTGATTATGAATATGAAAATTATATTTTTCGTATTCCCATTCAAATTCGAATTGATTTTTCATTATTTGGTAATCTTCGTGATTTGAATATTGAATATTTCCCTAAAATTATTATTCAAACTAATTTTTCCTGCAAATTTGTTTCATATTTTAACAAAAATCAATTAAATTTATGAAATATCAATAATGCCTTGGTGATAGAGTACAGGTGAGTCGCCAGCATCACTCGGATTTTGGTACAGGTTTATTCCTGTGGGGATTCGAACCTCAGCATCGGCGCTCCAAGTTGAACAATAAAGATCGGAAAAAAATTATTTATTGGCCAAATAACAAAAATTTTGTTTTTTAATGAAGAATGAAATTTTATCATCTGCGAGTAACAACGGGATTTCCTGCTTTCACATCTGTTAAATTTGGTATATTCAATTCCTGAAAAATATCTCTAATAAAGAAAATAGTGGAGGAATTGATTAATTATAAAAAGTCATCACTATAGGAATCAATACCAACGTTCACTAATCATGCATGCATCTAAATTTGTCACTTATCCAATCCCAAATCACAATGCCACCTAAGTCATCGTGGTAAGTTTTTCCAAAATCTTTCCTCCCTTTTCATTCACTTTCCCCTCCCCTTTCTTTCCTCCATTTTTCCATTCCTGAAATTTGTTTCATCGGCGTCTTCTTCGCTGACAATTTATATTTTCCGCATCTTTTATTATATCCCTAGATGTTACCACCGCAATGGACTATTTTTACTATTTTGTTTACTTTACTCTAACTTAAAAATAAATAAAGCTAGTGAATTCTGCCGATTTTTTGAAAAAATAGGAGATATATTTTTAAAAAATTTCTTACCATACTTTCAATCATAGCTTTTGTTACTTGATCGACTTCGATAGAAGTGAGCATTTGAGGATCTAAAACAGATATATCAGGCATATAATTATCACGCCGTTCTCTTTCTTCTTCTTGAAGCTTGATCGAAATTCCTCTAACCGGTCCTTTCTCAATACGTTTCATTAAATGTGTTATAAATCTAAAATGCTTTTAATAACCTGATTTAAAATTGAAAAATATATGAGACTACAGATATAATTTATACTACAGAATATAACTTGACATAAATTCAAAGACCTATTAGATAAAAAATTCATAGCGATTCCTTGATCGATATTGTACAATAAAATTATTTTTCAAAAAACTAAAAACTTTTAAAATATTCAAATATTTAAAAAATTTTTCTTCTATTAGCTCTCTGTTTATTTGGCTCGTTCCATTGGAGACTAAGGTAAGGTGCCTTCCATTCTTTGCCTGCCATTCCTGAAAGTGACTGAAACCACTCCTTTTTCAACCATCTAACACACTTTTTTCAAAATCATTCTTGGCTTACCAGCTCTCTTATAACTCATCTCTTGCTTTTGACATTACCCATCAATATTTAGCAGCGAGATACGCTTCAAATCCTATGATGGACGACGAACATCATGAAACCACCAAACACGATGCTTTTTGACGGTGTTATTAATGTGGATGGTATTCATCGAATGTGGATGTAATATGCGATACTTCACTTACTTTATCTACTTAACCAATATCTACTAAGATGCACCTTAGGTAAAAATGGCCAAAAATAAATGATCGCATCCACATAGCAGAAATCGCGTAGTCACACGGATGCGAACTTCTCAACTGTGACTGATTCCAGGGAAGTTTCGCCATACGAAAGAAGGCATCTTTGGCTGCAGCGAGCTGGGATTTAAGACATTGAAGACATAGAAAAACTAATAAAAAAAACAAACCCTGCGATACGATTACGCATTTTTTTGCTTGGAATTACTGCGATTTCTTCACAAATTCGTTTATTTGTATGAAAATCATGCGTAAGTTTCGTATAATATTTTTCAATAATAATACGTGACGCTTTTTTAACAGTTTTTGTGCGAACTCTTCCACAACCCATTTTAATTTATAATATTTATAATTAAATGACTAAAATAAACTATAAGTATAATTTGATAAACTTGACAAAAACGACGATAAATAACAAAGATAAAAATTAATGCGTTTATGAAACATTAAGGTCCACAAAAAATCAGAGGTTCGAGATATCAGAGGATATTATTTATCAAAAAGGGATATAAATCCTTAGGGATAAAAAAGGGATATAACACCCATGCATACCCACATCCGCACCGCACCTTAGCAAAAATTCGACCTAAACTCCCTCCCCAAATTACGACGTGACGTGATTTATCGGCTTACCGTAGCGACACTATAATCGTTTCAAGAATGTATTCATAAAACTACAGCCAAATATTGCACTCGTTCGACCAAATTTTTGCCACTTAAAATCTTTGTTGAATGTTTAGTACAGCAATGACTCTCACAGTAAGATGAATTTCGGGCCGGAAAATCTATTTCAATATGCGAAAGGAATTGTCTTACAAAAAAACTGCCCCAAATCATATGTTCTGGTGCTGTTTCTCGTCCTTTTCCCTGCCCAAATGATGGGAAACAAGGGATGTGGCAAGGAAAAACGTCGCCTAGAAACAAGAACCGCAAAAAATTAAAAGCCTACATAATTTGGTGCCTCGGTCATACCTTTCTATATCCAAACGAATGCAGCTTGGCCGCAGCCTATGTGATAATGCGGCCATCGAAATCTTTTCATAGGTCGTAACCTATATAATAACACGGCCATATTCTCACAATTTCGGGGCATTTTATTAATGATAATGAATAAAATATAGGGAACGTCGTGCTAAATTTGATGTTATTTGCTTCGTTTCTTTTTCTCGCCACATGTGAGGTAGCTCAGGCGAATGGTTTAGATTATCGGGCTGGGAGTTCGGGTTGTGCTTTTAACAGGAATGCTTTATTTAAAAAGAGTTCGGATGGCGGCGTTGATGACCCATCTTCTATTGCTAATGACTGTTTCGCAAAAATTTTTAACCAAACTTGCGCGAGGAACCGCTAGTGAGCACCAACCACTTACGCGATTTTTGAGGTTTTATCTGAAGTCGAAAAAGTATAGGTGGTGCTACGCTTTGATAGCTTTTAATGACGATTTGCTTCCATAGGAAGTTGGAGTAGAATCTATTATGATTATAAAAAAAGCGAGAAATCATTTGGCGATCTCTCCATTAGGATAAATTTTCGTGATGCTCGGGGTGTGATTAATTATATTTTGTGCTTTAATTGTGGTTCTCCCTCCACCAGCTCGCATCATTCCTGCTTGTGCTTGCTTATTTGGCAACAAGGATGAGACATTTCCAAGCCGCTCAATCCGATAACATATCTGAATATGACTGAAGCCATTGTTCGTCCCTTTAAATAATACATTTATTAATACATTTAATTAATTATTTATAAATTTATTTATTTATTGATTTTGACGCTACAGTTCGTGTTTTCCATTGGAATTTGAATTATATTATATTTGAGTTATATTAATTATTATATTTTTATTATGGGTTATTGATTATTTTGATTTTTAGGAAGTTTCATTGTAATTCTTGGATAAGGAAATAATAAAAGGAAATGCAAAGGTGAAGAAAGGATTACTTCTTTAAAGAATAGGGATAATATTAAAGGACGTGCGGTGATCAATATATCTGATCTGTCCAAGCAAGGTTTTATAAAATATTAACGCGTGCCAGGCGAGCCTTATTCCACCGCCTTCAATTATTATTCTGTTTCTTAAACCTTAAGTCTGTATGCAGACGCTTGGTGAAAAACCATTTATTTGTTGAAATTCTTCTTGAAAACGGTTGAGTCGGATGATTTTGGCAAAATTTTTCTAGAGATTCTTAGAAAATCTAATTATTTATCAAATAGTTTACCCTATTTTTTACTAAGCATATAATTTAATACAGAAGAAAATAAGTGGTTGGTGTTCGTCATTTGATTAGACTTGTTTCACTGCTAGTGCGAGACAAACATTAATACTCAGCAGTAATCTGAACAACTCGGTTATCTTTCCTCCTATTCTATTTAGTATTATAACTATTATTTATAAATTATAGTTATTTATTAAATAAATAGGAATACATGGTATTTTATTTGCAGATTAATTCATGAAATAGAAAAGCTCGGAAAATTTTCAAATAAAAATAAATGGCAGATTACAGTTTTATTAACGCGTTTTCAAAATATTTATCTCAGGCCGATGCTTCTTCTCAATATTCACAGTACGCTTTTATTTCAAAATTTTCAAAATTTTTCTAAAATACCGTAGATTTTAATAGTTCTTAACTTATTGCATTTTCCTTATTTTTTACCAATTTTTTTGCGAAATTATGTATAAGCGTTTTTCCTATTCGCTTCCCGATATATCTTCGAAATTCACTGTTTTATTCCTTCCATTGGACAGAAATGATCTCCGGCGAAGCAGTGCCATTTGCCTATCTTGTTTCCAATATAATATAACCCGAATTTGAAATTTTTTCAGCTCAACACCTGTTATAAAAGGACGGAATTCCAATTTAGGTGATGAAATTCCACGGTCTTCAGGAAAATTTAGAAATTGCCGAAAAAATAAAGGTATCTTTCGACTTAGTCAATTTTGTGTCCCTAATAAAATTTCATATTTTATTGGAAATCCGTAATAATTTTCTTGTTTTCCTTCATCTTTTCTCACTCACTACTTCTACTACTCACCAGTTTTAATTTGCCTGACGCTGGTGAAACACATCATTTTATTAGAGAGTCACTAAGAGGTAGAAAAACGACTGGATGTGCAGCTTTTATTCTAGATATCATCTTTAATTTATAAGCTTGTTCCGCCTAGAGATTTGAACCTATAATTAACCTTGATCGAAGAAAGATATCCCTTGACTGTATTTGTATTATGAATGTCATAAATTTAACATTTTGTTATATGATTTGTAAAAATTTTCATTATCTATCTGGTCTAGCTTATGCATTTCAAGGGCCTTGCGGAATTCCTGCGTTAGACGAGGAAAATTTTTTTCCAGTTTTTGAATCCAATAAAGAACTAAATTTACCGATTAACAAAGCAGAATTGGAGACCGATTTTGATTTTGAAGCTAATCTCGCATTATTTGATAAAGATGTTAGTGGAATTTACATTTTTTAATATTACCTATTGTATCACTACATATGACGATAGACAAATATGAAGCATCGTGTTAAAATTTATCATTGATGCGTCACTATTGGTTAGACTGGCTTCATAAGAATGAGGCATTTCCAAATCTCTTATGAAAATAACTGGAATTAAACTGGAATCACTTTTTTAAACCTTCTTGTATCGCTGGATTTTTTTGCATTCAAAATTTTTTTTGGTTGCATAAGTATCTTGATTGAATTTTCGTATTTTGACCAATCTTTGATGGGCGATGAGTATGATTTATGATATTAATGTATGTAGATGCGATTCGAGCGGAGGTTGGTGCAATCATGAGTGATTCTGTCCAGTCGCCAATTATGAAAATATAGTTAATATAGTTAGGCAAAATACATGGTTTCTTCCAATGTTAATGGTCACATTCACCAGCTGTTTGACAGGATTGTGCATATTAGGTGGCGAGGTAATTGTGGACTTTCATTTTAATGTTTTGAATTCGTAGTGGTAAAGGCAGTTCTCTCTTGCTTTGAACTATATCATCTCAATTTATTGTTTTTTTTTCTTTTTTTTTTTAATGGAATATTGTCATATTACGTATGATATGGCTAGACGGAAGGAATCTTTAATTTTACTATGTACTTTTGACCACTTTTACATAATTATATTTATATTTCCGCTAAGTGGACAGAAGGGAGCAGGAAAATCAATAAAACAAGTATTTTTGGGTTGCCAAAATTTCAAATTCTCAAATGACCCTTAATTATGTAAAAGCCACCCACTAATAGAGAAAAGGATGATATCCATTATTCACAATATTAGAGTTCGAATATGTTGACCAAATATATTTGCTAAGACGAGAATTGACTCTGACAACATTTAAGTTTTTCTGGGACGATGGATGGTGAATTATGGTAAATCACAAAGAATTCCCCATTCCCTATTTGGAAAGGTTCTTAAAATCATCAGCATGTTCACTTCTGTTTTATCCTCTGGTCATTTCACTAACCAACTAACCAACTTTCGAGTTTTGCTTTATAAAAGCAGGCGAAACAGTTTTCGATCATTTCATAAATTATTGAACAGCCTTTATATTCAGAGTTATACCATCTATCTTTAATCAAATATATTTGCATGGTTGAAAATTTTTTAGGACATAAGTTTATGTAGCTCTGATGATGAGATCTCATCAAAAAATCCTGTTTATAAAAATGATGAAAATATTTTATCCGACCCTACTCGAATAACGACAGTGATGTCCCATCTCAGCGAAGGTTTTTATTCACGAGATATAAGGGAGTCACTCGATGGTTTCAAAATACCTTATTTAACTGTCAAAGAAAAAGTCGCATTTTTGAAGGTTAATTTTTTATTTATATTTTATTGAATAATTTAAATTCTAGCTAATCACTATTGGAATTTATATTTGATTAAATAATCGTTATAAATATTGGTATAATAAGCAGAAATATTAAAATTATTCACTTCAAGTAAGGCAGAAAGCCTTGGTATTAGAAAATTCAACCGAAAAATGTTGAAATGCTAATATTTGTTTAAATTTGGAGAACAACGAGAATGTCATTTATTAGCTTAAAGCTTATTTCAGTGCGCTGAAGCTTCTATCACTACTGATATTTTTAATGATCGTGTCGCTGATCGAATTCATTTGTTTGTTCAAAAAATTATTGAACGGTGAATTTAAGAGTGAAAATTTTCAATTTCATAAAATAAAATTTTTGTAAATCAATGCTCTGCCAAAACTTTTTTCTTTGTTTCCCAAATTTATATATCTTTCCCTTCGTTTTCCTATTGCAGATTTAAAACTGATTTTGATAAAGTGGCAATTATCACATCGAAAATGAATAATGTTCAGATAGTTATATCATTATTGCATTATTTTTGTAATCAATGTTCCACTGTTTATGTTTATGGATCACAGTTTGCATTCAATTCAGTGAAAGTTTTAAACGTTGCTAAAATCGATGAAATACCTGTGTTAAATCTTCAGGTATATAATATCACTCGACATTGCTATTTTCATCGATTATCTCAAATATTTTTTCTTTTTCATATTTTCAAACGCTATTTATTTCAAGCATTATGACTTTTATAGAATTTAAAATAATTTATATTTGGATTTTGTATAAATTAAATAATTATTATTTACAATCGAAAAAATTTTTTTATTTTTTGTACTCTATGATATGAATAAATTTTAAAATTTTAGTTGGTTATCTTTGTTTGTGGAGTACCATTAGAAATTTTTAACTGGATTCAAGCGCTACCGAAATCAGTTCATGCTCTTTTTTTAGAAAAAAAACCCAATTTGTTGCAACATGAACATCTTCTTATGCTTGGCGTCGGTTGTGATGCACAAGGTTTTTTTAATTTGATGGAACAGAATTTTAGATAATGTCCTAATTTTTGCTATTTAATTTGCAGTTTTTTATGTTTTTCAGAAATTAAAGGTGGGAATTGTATTCATAAAAATTTCAAATTATAATGTTATAAGCAAATGATTAGCTATTTATAGTAAGGCTAAATATTAATAGGGAAAATAATTTTGGGATTCACTTGTCTATACTATAGGTTAGTCGACAGCATCGTTCGAATTTTTTAACATCTGTTATGACAAGAGCGAAAGCATGCTAAAACTGATAATAAACAAATAAAAAGTATACAGCAGCTTCATTTAATTTTCAGATACTTCCATTTTAACGAAATCGAGCAAATTCGATTGTATGGAAGCTGTTGCTGACATTGGCATTTCCTTCTTACCCATGGATAGTTATTCGGCTTCATGTTTGGCGGAAGCATTCTCTCGACAATGCCTTGTGTTATTTTAGCCAGTATTTCTCCAGACACTTTTTTGAAGATCTTTTGAGAAATATTTTAAAAGATATCTTTGATTTTTTAAATCGAATTGTGTGGCATATATTTGTGGTGGCTTCATATTTTCACTAGGTTTTTATAAAATTTATGAAAATAAAATTTTATATATAATTTAACTTATTAGCTTAATTTAACATAATTTTATATATAAAGTTATTAAATTTTTTTTTATGTTCAGTTTTTTGTAAAATTCTTTTGTGAAATAGTTTTTGAAAATCTTTTTGCGGAAATTTATTACAGTTAGCTAATAATGAAAATAAAGGAGGTTGTCGAGTTTCTATAAAGGATTTGAAGAATAGATCTGCTTATAATGACTTAATTGTTAATAATAACATGTCTATTTTTGTTCCATTTCAGGTCATTTCGCTATTTTTCATGTTTTATTCGTTATTTATTTTATTTTCCTTCTATTTTTTTCTTTTAATTTATAATTTCTCCTATATAAACTGCCGATTATTATTATTTTATTCCACTTTTTAAAAAATGTTTTTTTGTAATGTTTTTTTTTGTAAATTAATAAGATTTTTTAAAAAATAAATACAGTTTGAATAAAATTCTACGTTGCACAGATTAAATTTATTCAAATTCATATTATTTCCAGTACTTTATTGATATACTTCAAAACCAAAATAATGCATTCTTAATTCATGAAATTAGAATAATTAATTTTTGCAATGCTTGGTTAATAAGGTAGAAGAGCTTTCAGGTTTATTACAACTGTGGCTGAGATTGCTAAAGAGGTTTCATTTCACGAAATGTGGTTATGAATTGAAAACGAATGGATGTATAAAATGAGTGAACTGTTTTCGAATTTCCCAGAAAATTTTAAAGTCGAGTTAATAAATTTTTGATTCAGAATAATTTCTAATGGATTAATAATGTTTGGTGAAATGGCAAAAAGACTTGTTCTAATATTTTAGCCTTGAAGAAATTTTTTTAAAGGAAGAACTTCACTTTATGGAAAGTTTTAATTCTAAATGGAGATGAGATGAATTCGTTTTGGGAAATGTGGCTGGCAATAACTTTGTGGATGGCTGTATCATATGGTTTCATCTATTGTGCTGCTGCCTGTTTATCGGCAATAATGTTAAGAAAACATTCGTGGATGCTTATGATTACCATTCCTCTTATTGGTAAATCTTACAAATTAAATTTTCCAATAGCTTTTGGTCATCTGGTCTGCCGGTATGAATTCCTTATGTGTTCCTTTTCCCTTATTTTTCTTTTTTTTTTCTTCGTTATGTTCGCTCCTTAACATGTTTGTATCTCGTGTCAGTGAAAAATACCAACTTATTACATGAATTTGTTTTCCACGATCTTCTGTAAAAAAAATTATATAGGGTTTATTTTTGATTTTAATTCTTGCTTTATATCGCATATCGCTAATGGAAATTGGTGCTTATGACATATTTCTTAGCAATGGCTTTTATTGGTCCATCAACAATTGGAGCTTTAACGAGCGCATCAATTGCGATGGTATTTCGATCTGCTGATAAAACAATTAATTCTTGGCACTGTATGATATTAGGTTGCCTTCAAACTCTTTTTGCTATAATAATCGGTTTCTCGCGATTATTGGCTACTTTATGATAATTGGTAAATTCGATATATTTTTTGATGAATTCCATCAGTCTACAAATCTTGGACCTTGACTATCTTTTTCGCATATAATTTTTTCCAATTTATAGTTCTTCCTCTTCTTCTAATAACACTCATTTCTGGTTTGATTAGCTTTAGTGGCTTTAAGGATGAAGGTCTTTTGTCAGAGACTCACTAAGAATAAAAATGCAAATGAATCTCCAACATCACTCGGATATTTATATGAGAGAATCAAGATTTGAACTCATAATGTTTGTTCTCAATCGAAGTAACCTACCGCTCTGCCACTTTTTCCAGTTTATGTCACATGTTTATTTATTTTGATACTGTTTTAAAATATTTATTTTTTATTCGTTATATATTTTTTTGTTTAAAAGTGTGAACTTTTTGTAATTTTATAAATATTTTCATTTATCCAATTTTCACTGAAATTCATTTGATATTAAAAGTATAATCCATGTAATTATGGGTTTTAATAAAGATTCTGTAAAATATTCTTTATTTTAGTTGGAATTTGGCAGTCCTTCAAAAACTTTTATACTCAGAGGTATCTCCACTGCAATAATATACACAGCATTATTTTGAATCATTGGACGTTGCTGTTCTTAGCGTTCTTATTTTTTGCCAACATTGCGAATAAGCAATTCATTTTTAGTAAAAGATGAAGTCCTCTGATGAATTTTGTCGCATTTGTGGAACGATATTACCTTTTGCAACCACAGCACCAACTACAGTTATATGCGCACTTTGCAAAGTCGAATGGCCCATTAAACGTAAGTTGCATTTGAAATTATTTATCTCGTATCAATTACATATATAAAAGAAGTCCCTTTTTCACTCCCTGTGGTTGGTATGGGCCATCGTTAACTCTGCCAGAGGCTTGAGATCTTGAGGATTCTGCACCATACTTTTAGCTATGCCAGCTATGCCTAGAAGTGCCCTCTTCTGGAATCTCTGATACTATTCCTAGAATCTGTTGGAAACGCTTTTCCAGTTTAGGGATCAGGGCCTCTACTGCTGATACCATCATTGTTGTTACTTCGGGTTCACTTCCCACACCTCTAGTTCCTCTTTTAATCTCTGACATTTCTCTAGCTTCTCATATTGCTTCTTCCTGTCTCTTGCTATTGCTAGATCCATCGCCAGTGCTCATTTTTGGTTCTTATCCGCCACCATGATATCTGGCTAATTGGCCAGTACTCGTTTGATTATATGGATAAGGAAATCCTATAGGATCTTGGTTTACTATTTTCCACGATTTTCTGAGAAGTTTTCCATATGGTCTTGGGAGGATCTAAGCCGTATACTGAGCGGATATTCCCGTATACCAGCTACTTGGTTATTGCTTTCAATTTTTGTTGTTCCTACTTGCATCTTATATCTGGTGTTGGTGATATATTGGGCGACTTTTGAGACTTTTCTGCAAAATCTGTTCCTTTAGTGTGACGTAAATCTCTGCTTTGATGGATCTGCTGTTTAAACCTGTTCTTTGTTGCTATGATCAGTGCTTTTAGTCCAGCTTTTTCCAACCACTGGAGAATTTTTTAGTATTAGCCATCTCAGATATCTGTTATATCTCATGGAGGTCATGCTTTGGTATGTTCTCTTCTTGATCTTTCTCCATTGCTTTCGGTATTCTCTCATCTTGTTGCTAGATCAAGAAAAAGTTATTAAAAATATAAGAATGCCTAATGATTCAGTGCCCCACATATGGATCAGTCTAGTTCCATACAAAGTTTACAGGATCCTAAAAACCATCAAGAACTCAATGAGACTGTGGAAAACAACACTTGAAGTCAACACAAAACATCTAGCACAAGTGGCTATCAAGTGAGGTAAAGGTAATGCCCTACTATAGTTTTGCACAGGTAAATCCTCTGCCTTAATCAGATAAAAGTGATACAAGACTGGAACTACCATCTACACACAGACGATAGAATTATATGCTGAAAGCGAACGAGAAATTGACTCGTTCATTCATTTAATGAATCTGTGGCGAAGAAGTCATTCAGACTAGAGAATTGTGGCTTGATGGTAGTAAAAAAAAGAACTTATGATGGAGCGGATCTGCCAGCAGGGCAAATATCATATAGACTAACTATAATAAGTCTCTAGGTATTCCACAGTCATATGGAAGGTATATGGAAACGATGAGAACAGGAATGATAAGTACTACCAAAGAACGAGAGAGATCTTGAAGAGCGGGAAAAATAAAATCCATGCCATAAATATGTATCCTGTCAGTCATCAGATACGCAGCTAGCATAGTAAATCCTCAAAGTGCAGAAATTTCAGCTCTAAATTTAATACCCAAAGACTATATACCAGTCGGAAAGAAGGCGGCGGATTAAATATTGGAAAAAAAAGTACCATATAAGGGAATATCTGCTTGACCTAGATGCTCCCAAGACCATATGGGAGATTTCTCAGAAAATTGTGGAAAATAAGAAACCAAGATCCTATGGAATTTCCTTATCCATATAAATAAACGAGTATTGGCCAATTAGCTAGATATCATGGTAGCAGATAAGAATCAAAAATGGGCACTGGCGATGGATTTAGCTATAGCGAGATCTAGCAATACTAAGAGGAAGAAATATGAGAAGCCAGAGAAATACCAGAAGTTCGAAGAGGAACTAGAATTGTGAAAAAAAAAGCCAAATCTGATGGTAACAACACTAGAGGCTGCGATCTCTAAACGGGGAAACGTCTCCAACAGATCCCAGGAACAATATCAGAAATTTCCAGAAGAGCACTTACCAAAAATACGGTACAGATTATTGTCAGACTCAAGCTATCAGACTTCTAGTAGAGAACCTAACTAGTATAGTTGGTGATGGACCATATCGCCCACTCGAGATAAGAAAATATATAAATATTGACGAGAATTGAGAATATATTTATTGACTATGCATATATGTTTTCATTTCATTACATTATTATTTTTAGTATCTTTTTTATTTCTTTGAATCGATTTATTCATAAAATACCGAATGGGTAGCAACAATAATGCAATTATTTTACAGCTGTTGTAGATAAATGGGTATGCAGAACTGAAAAAAACTATAAACGTCGTATAACGAACATGACAAAAAGTACATCTGGAGACCCTGTAATTGATAAAGTATGCGAAAAATGTGGTCATGACAAGATGAGCTTCGCTTGTAGACAGACAAGGTCAGCCGATGAAGGTCAGACAGTTTTCTATACATGCTTGAACTGTAAAAACAACCTTATTGAAAATGCTTAAACAATGACAATGTTAATTAGTTTATATTCTTGAAAGTAAAAAATAGTATACATAAAAATGATCTTAGAGCCATATATTTAAAGCTTTTAGAATAATGAACATCGTGTCATGTTTTATAAAAAAAATATATTTCCACCTTATCTGATATCGCACCCCATAGGTAGCAAATATTCCCCATTTTTATATGAATAATATTTTTTTATATGAATATTCATTTCACATTTGCAAAATCTTTTGTATTTTTGCTTTCCAATACATTTTCTTAGCGTTTGTTATTGCCTCATATTTTGTAAATGATTCTAGTACCTTGTTGGATAAAATGAGTACTCGACAAAAAAAGATTAAATTCTGAAGGATGGAGTGATTTTGCTTATATTAGCAAAGTATATTCATAAAAAACAATATAAAGCAAATTATAGAGCTTGTCAAAATATTAGTCGACCTTATTTTGAAAAAGTTGATATGACGCATGCCTCTTTGGTTTAACAATTTTTTTGCAAAATTGATAGAAAACATAAATGAAAAAAAGAATTGCCGAAGTTAAATATATGCCTATAACGGTATTTTCGTTTGGTAGAAGGCATTTATTAACCTTTAATTCATTAGGCGATACAGTGAGAAAAAGAATTGATGGTTGAGGTGTATTGCGCCATGAAAATGAAGGCACAGTCCATTCCCAAAAAGAATATGGCGAAGGCCACCTAAAATGTAGAATTTTTTTGGATTTGCAAAAATCTAATTCAAATATTTTCGTTCTCAACTCAGAAGAAATTTAAAAATTTTGAATTATCTAAGATAAAAAACAAAATCAAATGAACCATGTGCGACAGGCAAAATGTGCATGTCCATCGAATACAGCTCGTGGATTCAAAGAGTTCAAAACAAAATTAGTAGATTCTACTGATAGGCAATCCCAATTCTCCAGGTAAAGTTTCGATTTTCTTGGCTCAGATGCAGAATCTGGACCGTTTTCACAAGTAGCATCGCTTTTCCTACATAAAATTCCTAATTTGACAAATCACAATGATTAAAACGCCAAATTAATTTTGTATTAGATAAACCACCTATATAAAGGGAAATGTTGCATGAGAATTGGTCGAGAATACGGCACACTGAAATTACTGACACAATGTTTCGTTCGATTCGTTGCACAGTTGAATTTGTAGCGTAAATCTTCGAGTTTACGTTCAGCATCTTTACATAATCTACAGCCATCTCGTTCCATCGCCATTGAATTAATAATGACGAAATGATTTAAGCCAATTGTTATATGCTCAACAATATCATGATTAAAGTTTTGAAAATACCAATTTAACCGAACGGGCGAAATCCTAAAAAATCCAATCAAATGAATAAATAAATAAATAAATCCAATGAAAGAATTTAAAATAATGGAACTACATATATTGTTGCCACATTTTTTTGAAAATAATCATGGCTAAAATTTGAAAAAAATTTAAAAAAATAGAAGTTCGAAATTTCAAAAAAGCGTGTATTATCTATATATAAATATACTACTTATAAATATACTATTTATATCAAATATAAAATTGAATATTCTAAATAATTTCAAACCAGAGAAAATGTTCGATTTTATTTAAATTTTGGATGAATGATTTTCTAAGTCTGATTTAAATGAACTGCAAAATTCTAATAAATAATTCCATTTCAGATCAGTTGAAAGTGAACGAATTATCTGAAAATAAGAGGTCTACGGTTCCTTCTTCCTTTTCTCTTTTTACTCCTCTCTATATTTCTTCATTCGTGCATGTAGATACCTAGATATTCCGCTATCAATAACTGCATTATTTGACCCCAGTGATTAATTCTATACCTCATTCCTCTATAAAAACCATGGCTCCCTTACCAGTAATTTCCTTCACGTATCCCACATATAATTGTACAATTTCATTTGTATTTTACAATTATACTTTATATTCTTTCCAGCGACTCTATTTGTTATTCACTGAAAATAATGGATATTGAAATGTACATACTCATAATGAAATCCAATATCATGGTTTCCAGCAACTACTATTCGCTTAATGTTCTTTGGTACATAAAAAAGTGAATTAAAGCGGTCGCTATATTCAGTAAATGCATTCTCTCTACTTATGTGACCTTCATCGAATTGATCTCCTAAAACATTTAATTATCAAATAACAATCACTTTCTATGCATAATCATAGACATAGATCACATTTTTTTGAAAAGACTGTTCGATTAACAACTCACAATCTATAAATTTAAATTCGTCATGATCAATCATTTTGATTCATCTAAACCATTTATTTAATTAAATTTTGAAACTCTCTCTCTACAAAAACGAACCGAGAAAGAAAACTGCATCTGGTGGCATAAGAGATATAAAGGTCTGAAATGCTTGATACATTTGCCATTCTCTATAAAAAAACAGAAAACTTTAAAAAATTATTCAAGAGTAAAAACAAAGCAATATAAATAAGTAGTCGGGACCATTTTCGATGAGATTGTCACTGACTATCAGTGACGACAAAAATAAAGGTGGTTATATCAGTCAGATTTATTTTCTATTGGAGAAAAAACATGTAAGAAAGTTCGAGGTTCGAAAGCAACAGCAGTCCGCATTAAAGATGATGACGCTAAACAAATAACTAAAGCACCAAATAAATTAGATTACTTTTTGAAAATAAAGAAAGTCTGGTTGGAATTCTGCTGGCCAATTCTTAACAGTAAAAAAATATAGGTAGGTCGCTTATTTCTATCGAGTCCAAGTCATCCATTCGGTTATCCTTTATTTTTTAAAAATGTCTAATACAATGTTTCATAAAATATATGCAATAATTATGTACACATAATGGAATTAAAAAATAATTAATCCAAATAAATTCTAATTAGTGAATTCAAAAGTTGCTTATTAATTTATTAATTCGAATAATCGGAAATTTTTAAAAAATTAAAATCCATCCCAACGAGCAGTGTTGCTGATCTAACTTTTTTTTTATTTTCATTGACTTATGCCACGAACTGTACTATCAGCCAGCCAGCGCAGCGAGCCAGAAATGGTAAGCATTAACTCACTATTTCATGAAAAATACTAAGGTTAATTACATAACTATAAATTCTTAATTTATTAAAACAACAATTTTAATATTTGAAAAATTCTTAAAATACTCTAAAAAAGAAATTAACCTTCGAAGTTTATCAAACCAATGACCATGAACATAACCAAGTATATGAGTATCAGAAATGAGAGCAATCTTCGATGAAGAAGGACGATTCGTTTCGTTGACCAAAATTGGCCACGAACAACCAAATTTTATTGTTATATAATATATAAAATATTCATTAAATATTACAATAAATATTACAAAAAATACTAAAATTAATGAACGTTTCAATCGAATCATCTGAAAAAAACAAAGTTGAAGCGGGTTGGTCGACATACATCGTGGAAACAATAACCGATAGGAAAGATATTACGACGAAGATTCATCTCTTTTCATCCTTCCTTTTATTCTACACACCTTTATTCACTTCTTTCCAACTCTGTAATTAGAAAAAGATCTAAAAAAAAGGATGACACCGTTGGCGCTATTCGATTAATATAAAATGTCTAGAAAATGGATTCGGACACCCTGGCGAGAACAAACCTATCACCGGAAGAAGAATCCAGGTAGCACCGCGGGCCCAACTTCCGCCATAAGTACTTCTACACGTTACTCTCCAGTAATCTGTGGAACCAGCCGTACGAGGAACGAGCGTATTGTCGGAAAAAGAGAAACAATTATAAAAAAGAATATTGGAACGCGCTATTTGTGAATGATAAATAAATCCACGATTTTTGATCCAACTTGAAGCTCAGTCTCTCTGGAAATTTCTAGTAGTTCCACGGTTAGAACTGCTTACAAATGGTAGTTTATCTTCTCCTTTTTCCTTTTTTTTTCTCTCCTACTTTTCTCTTCCTCTTTCTTCTATCTCCTCTCGACGGCCACTCTCATATTTTCATCAACACTTTATGTCTTACATCCATGATCTTAAAGCTTTTACTGGTCCCCTCTGTACTGACCTCAAATTTGCCCATCAACAGCTGAGAACCCTCCACATATATCACATAAGAAAATTTTAACAAGCATATAAAGAATATCACCAAACTTCCACATTTTAAACCGACTTTTAGTGTTTTTCAGCTTTTGCAGCTTCAGCTTTATGTGGCCTTTACAATTGATCCGACTGCCCTTAGCAACGTGATTTTTGCATGGCCTGCAGTGTCCCACGAAGAATCCTCAAGAATTGAGAGTCGAACATTTCTTGATTATCGATATGGCATCATTCCTGTTGCCAGATTGTTCAGATTATTGGCAGAGTGCTCGAGTAGAATGCTTCGACTAAGGCCGAACCATCCTAGATTCGATTCTTCTGAGTCCATTGTAATGGAATTTGGGTGGTGTTGAATGGTCCTTCTATTCGCCGGATGGATCTCTGGCGGAGCTCTCTTATCGTGATAGTCGATAAAATCGATTAATCAACTCAAGGAACCGAATACCTCTTTTTTTTAAGACCATTAATGGTGTTATTAAAAGATAAGTTGATGAATGTGGTGGTGAACGCACAATAATATTATTTATTATTTTATTTCATATACATTTAATTAATTAATTAAATAATAATGATAATAATAAGAATTAAAGATCACATCTCTCTAATTATTAAATCGCTATCGTTATCGTGTTCACGTATAAAGAGAGGCGCTAAACATCTGTAATCGATTGTTGAGTACCACGGATTTTCGCCCATTGTAAGTGGCAATCCTTGCAAAATAAATGATCATTCAGTGGATAACATCTTTTTTCTTTTTCATCCGTTAATTGCTTTCCACATCCCTTAATTTCCAATGATTATAAAAAATTAATGATCTTGATTCAGATTCAGTGAAGTTATATCGGTTTGGCTGACGATTATTGTACCAACAATGAAGTGGCACTTTTCGGTTGCTTGGGCAGCAAAAAAACTTACGTCCGCTCATTTTTTTTCACACTTCATCATTTCCCTTTTCTGCTTTTTTTCTATGGTTTTCTTTCCTATCTTTGTTTCTAATTTGCATTCTCAACAAAAGGGCTTTTATAATTTTTCTTATTTTGATGAGCGGCATAGATTTGTGCGCGGTAAATTTTCATGCCTTTTGACTGGAGTGGGATAGTACTGCTCCCAAGAAAATAGAAACCGATTGCTCCCATAAGAGGATGAAATTTGGCAACTATTACATAAGTTATATATATATATGCAATTCAAGGGACCGAATATCTCTTTTTTTTTTATTACTGGCTAAATTTGTTACGCTGGCTTGTCGCATTGGACAAATATGTTAAAGAGTCCCTTGGTGATAGAAATACAGATGAGTCGCAAGAACTGGTGTCTGTCAGGGCTGCGTCCTTTCCCTATTCAACTATGCGATAGACTGGATAATGGACATAGCTTGTCGGCACTCAAGAGGTGTCCAAATCAGTCTCCAGAGCATCGTGTTACAGATCTTGAATACGCTGATGATGTAGACCTTTTTGCTGACAGTTATGACGAAATGCAAGTAATACTAAATAACGTGTCAGCAATTGCAGCGAGAATCGGACTCAGAATCAATGTAAATAAAACGAAAGTCTTTTCGTCTTATGTATAAGAAGATGAAAAAGTTCTTTTTAAAAATTCATTGCTGGTTAAGAAAGTGCTCGATTTTAAATATCTTGGGTCCATTTTAATACCAAATAGACAGGCAAAAAATTATAAGATCAAACGGATCACGGCAGCTAGAAAATGCATTCTTCCGGTTGACGAAACGTTTATTGAATCGCCGTGAAAACCATAAAAACGAAAGTCCGCATCTATATAGCCGTGATCCGTTCGATCTTGCCATATGGTTCTGAGACATAGCCAATGAGAGTGGAGGATATTATGAAGCTATCTACCTTTGACCACTCTTATCTAAGGTATATATTACGGATCCGTCGAGCGGATAAGATATCAAATGATCGCATCACTTTCGTTCAAACATCACTTGCATAAATAATATTATCACAGAACGCCGCCTTGGCTAGGGCATATTCTCTGTCGTCTATCACAGGAGTTGACGCATATTTCGTTACTTGCTAAATCGTGTGATGGTTGGCATCGAAAACGAGGTGGGCCAATCAAGACCTGGACTGATACGGTCAGAAAAGATTTTGAACGTGTAGGGATCAGCAGTATATGGACTTAGACGATAGAAAAACGCATGACTTCTATTATTGTCGACGATAGCATCAGACCTCGCTCGCAGCTTGGAAACGTCTTACCCTTGTAGTCATTGGAGCGAGCCTAACCAATAATGGTGAGAACTGTTAGAAAAAGAAGAATCGCCCAGCATCACCCAGATTTTTGGACAGGTTTACTCTTACGGGGAAAAGAAGCCTTAGTATCGGAGCTCCAAATTGAGTAACAACCCACTAATCCATCCTATTCCCAACCGAATATTTCTAGGGAAATTTTTTTTTTCCTTATAATTTGCTGAGTAATATAAAAATATAAATATAAATAAAAAATATTTATTTTATAAATCATCTATGAAATAAAAGAAATATTTCGTATAAAAAAGCAACATAGAATGTTAGGCAGGTTGCATGTTGATTAAAGCCACATTATAGATTCCTGGCCCTTGAGTAAGCCTAAGTCAAAATACAAGTGATGCTGTAGACTCGTCTAATCCCTAAACATCACCCCATCTTTTTATGGGAAAATACGTGCTAGCTAAGATGAAACCAAAGCAAAAGTGATCAATGCTCCAAAAGAAGAAAGAGGTGGCTAACCTCACAAACATAACATTCCACGTGGTAATCTTTGTTAATGGCAACGACTCGAACAGTTTCTCCAGAATTCTACAATTTTAAATACTTCTTTAACGTAAAAAAAAATGAAGGTTTCAATTTTCGTTAATTTTTCACTTTTATATTTCTATGTAGATTTTTCTTAATAATTTTTGAATTTAATGATGAAAACTTTAAATTTTATGCCAAATTTTCAAATTCTATTAATTGTTATTTTATTAATTGTTAATTTATTTAAATTATTGTTTGCTAAAAAGTAAGTAAACCAGTGGTTGACCACTATTTCTGGCCGCTTGTAAGATAAGAAATTTTTGCCAGGGAATTATTTGGAATACAATTGGTCACCCATATAACTGGTTCATCCCTGTCGGGATAGAGGAGAACCCCTACACTCCTCTTTACCAAAGCCATAGTCCACTCAGCCATCCCCAGTCTTGTATATTAATTTAATAATTTCTAAAATATAAAAACAAATCAATTCTGACTGTGCTTGCTAAAATAGGTTTATGACAAGTAGCACATTTTGGAGCAAAAAGTTTATGGTAATCATCGATACAATATATTTTGCCACGTGAATCCAACGCAAAAGGTATGCCATCTAAGCAGGTTTTACAACATTCGCAACGAAAACATCGTGGATGATAAGATTTTCCAAGTGCTTGTAACACCTAAAATACCTCAGTTAACATCAAATTTATTAGTGATACGATGTACGAAGACGAGTGGCATATAGTTTCGACTGGCAACAAGCTTCATGGGTTCAGTTCTTTTCGTTTGACGGAAGTTAATTTAAAATGGAATGGAAAAGTACAAATGTACCAACAGATGTCGATTTGTGGAAAAATTTTGCATTTGTGTCGACTTTTTATTCATTTTAAGAATTAGACCCTTATATATTATTTTCAAATATTATTCTAAAAGGCTGGTTGATGGATTAAGTGTTAATAAATTTACCAGATCAATAATTAGATGTGAACATGCCGCGCATCTTTCGGCTGTTTCATGCACACCTGCATATAGGTAATCTTCTTCGCAATATGTTCTGCCCTTGACCTAAAATAAAAAATCTCGATAGAGAGGGCTGTTGTTATTTCCAAAATAACTGTCGGCCCTTCCAAGCATTCCCACTAAAGCCAATAGTTGTTTATCGTAAATAAAAAACCTTATAAAATTTCTTTCCAGCTAATGTACGACCACAAATGGTGCAGATGAAACAACACTGGTGATAGAGTTGACCTAATGCGAATGTAATGCTACCTTCGTCTAATACTGGTTTCTCGCAAATGCCACATGTTCCTAAATTATGAAGTTTTCGTTTAATTCGGTTGGCTATTATATTTCAAGTAATATCGTGTAAGAGGCAATAGTCCGGCTTCTTTCTCCTGCAAGGATTAGCCTGTCCTTAAAAAAATATAGCTAAACTTGAATTAAATGGTGAGCCATATGTTCTTCTATCCAAATTATTCCAAAAATTTCTACCATAAATGCTTGTTATTATTTTTTTAATTTACTACTCAGCATTCACCATTTCTCATTTGGTTAATTACTAAGAAGAGTTCCTTTGGCACTCTAAGATAGAAGTAATATGAATTTTCAGCGCTACTCAGATTCTTTCAGTAACTGGTTAGCTTCCGTCAAAAAAACTAAAATCGAGCTTTAATGTTCAATCATTAAAATTGATCAGAAAAAATTATAATATGCAACCAATTATTTTGCTGTTCATTGCGAGCTTTTTCTCAATTCTGTCGGCAAGTTCTTCATACTTTTCCCTTTGATCATTATTAGCATCTAAATTTTGCAAATTTTCCGGTTTTTTTTGACGCCAAGATAGTGTTGTCACATTCTTCAGATCGGTGCAAGTTTTCGTTTTCGTAGCATCCGAAAACGACTTGTTTGATGATGGAGAGTTAGGTGGCAAAATTTTCGCGTTACCTTTAATGTATTAAAGATGAGCTTATAACTCTGGTTATAATTTTATTATCTGAGATAAAATAATGAACATCTAATTTATAAGGGCATAAATTATCACCAAATTATCAATTTTAATAAACTCATAATAAACTCATAAAATAGGATACTATGAGGCGGATTTAGATTGAACAGCCTGAAAAATGAAATGAAAGGTGATTTTTTTGCAGCAGTCAGCAATGAAAAAACTTTAGTACGATACTTTATATAATGATTATTAAATGGAAGAATGTTCTTCAATTTAAGAAGCATTCAAGTTCGAGCAAAATAATGAAGCTTTTTTTATTTCTACTGCTTCTTCTCGTTCTCTCAACACTCACCATTTTTGATTCAAATTTTCAGGATACGACATTCGTCATTTGGGAATAGAAGCAAAAGTAGATACCATATAACATTTAGAATATATAACCTTTATATGACTTCAATGATTAGGACTGCAGAGATCAAAATATTAGAATCTTAGCCTTCAGCCAAGTCAATATATAAAACTGGAAAAACTAGTTAAAAAAGTGTTTTTTTGGAAAATTTTCCTTACCATTCGACTTGCTTATAATTTGTGCCTTTCCAGCAATATTTTTCGAACGAATGCAATGACCATTCCCATTACTTCGTAGCAAACTTCTGTTTATAAGGTCAGTATATTGCTGTAGATAAATATTTCATCGTAATCGAATAGAACTTAAGTATGGCTTAATCAAGAGATATCCGGAACTAGACGTCGTAAAGTACGGATGGCATCACTCAATAAATTTACTAGAAACTTTAATTTAACTTTAATTAAATAAGCAAAGATCGCCTAAATTCAAATTTTAGCCTGAAAAAAACTTAAGAACCAAGATATTCAATTGGGCTATGGATTTCCATGATATAATAATTCAATCAACTAAAAGAAGCATACCTTGTTTTTCATCCCTACTCGAAGTGGCGGTCCACTATGGTAATAAGTCTTAGATGGTGTTCTACCAGCTATGCAGTCATTATCATTATATGGACGAGCATGATATATGCCATCATTTCTATCAAAGCAACTCTAGAAATTTTCTTTCTTTTTAATCCATTCAACAATTGAGAAGAAACTGGTAAAGTGATACATCAATCAGGATTTAAGCAAATTTGGAATGAAACTACATTAATAATAAAAAAAGTAAAATGTAGTTGATGATATGAAGCCGTCTTTTCCTCAATTCTTAATTGACTGTCGATCCAAGTTCAATGTAAGCGCAATGGCCAGTAGAATCAACCAAAAGGTATTAATGAAAGAAAAGACAATTATAGGTTCTGGTATTATAGGTTCGATTCCCTGGACAGAAAGAAGTTTGAACTCACTGCATTCGATCCTTCTGAAACTGATGATCCCGAAGTTTCTGCGTTGCTGAGAGGGCTTAATGAACCTAATTTATTCGAATATTGGTACTTTTTGGCAACTTCAGTATTGAAAAACGTATTTTCACCAGAAATCGTTGCGATATTAACAGATAACTGTTTGCTGATGGAATTTTTCTGATGATCTCGAGGTTCTCTCATGTTATCTCTTTGCGCTTTCTTATGAATATCAGTTGTTCTCTGTTGTTCATACCATGGATTTGTTGGTCTACTCGCAATTAGAACCTAAATGATATTGATACCAGTTGATAAAATTAAATTAATAAATTAGACTAAGAATTTTGATAATACTTATTGGCTTGGCAAAGGATTTGTCGAATATGGTTGCTTCGATTCGCGTCTGGTATTATAGGTTCGATTCCCTGGACAGAAAGAAACTATCAATGAATTGTCGCTAAACCTGCCATTTAAAATTTTAGGCCATTCTGGTGGTCGCTAATTGGCTTCCTACCAAAAATTTCTAATCACTGGAGACACCAGAAATGGATGGACTTTATTGCATCTGTTTAGTTATTTTATAATAATGTGGAATTTGAACCTGGTTCTTCCAACTTTTTACATCTTCGCTGCTTATTTCTTTTTTCTCGGTGCAGTTAAAAGAATTTGATGAGGGACTGGGCTTTGAATCTATCTTTTTTGTTCGCTGTAAAAGGAAGAATAATAATCAATATATATTTTTTTCAGATTTTCTAAAAAAAAATAACGTCAAGACAGCAATATTTTTCATTTGAAACATCTAGATCCTTAGCATTTTCAGTCCCTTCACTTCATCAGTCCAGATTCTGTGAATCGTAAAAAAATCCACATCCACTGATTAATTTTCAGGACAGCCGTCTGGTTAATAGTCCAGATTATCGCGTTAAGTAATGGTTCGATTCCTGCTTTCGATTGCAGTATATCCGTCATTAAAAAATCTTAGTGTTGCTGGCGATCCATTCCTATCGCCAGGGAACTTCCTAAGGAAAATTGATCGCTAACTGTAATGATGGCTAATGGAACGACTGAAACCAGAAATATTGTTTATAATTTGCTGCTTCGTTATCTGTCTGAATTATTTGATTACAAAATTCCGAATACATTAACCAAGCAACAAAAATTCTTGGTTTCTTTTTCATCGTTTTCATGTTGGACAGCTGTTTATGCCGAAGAAAAAAACAGTTGTAAAAATGAAATATTTCTTTCATCGGATGAAATTATTTATTTTTGTTGATTTAAATTTTTTCTAGCTCGTTTCTTCTTCTGAATTAAAATCTGACTATTTAAAATTTTTTCACTGAGCAAGTTTTAGCAAGAAATTTGCTTTACTAGGTATATAGCACTGTGATAAGTATCACTTAATATATCATTGCGAAAAGTGACAATGGATAATCGAATCGATCGAAATATGAAAAGCTCCCAAGAAGAACTAAGAACTAATGTCGATTCGAAAAGTCATTCAGTTCTGAAAATATTCTTCATTTTCAGATGGAAAAAAAATAGAAAATTACCACTAAAAATTTATTATTCTTTTGTTATTTGTGTTATTTGTTAAAAATTTGTTATTTGTAATTTGTATAAAAAAGGTACTGAATTATGTAATGAATCGAAAGAATCAGAACAGTTTTAAAATTGGGAAAAAGCAGGTTAGAATTATCAAACTTTAGCTTAACGAAATAAAAAAAATTAAAAAAATTTTTCTTTGCAATTTATATTAAACTATCGAACTCAATAAGTTAAAAAACAATCGTTTTAAAAAATTGGACATTGATTCCCCTAATTATTTGTCGACAAAGGTATGGAAGGCAGGGAATGATTATTTTCTCGATGAGTATATTTGCCATTTTTCCGAAAGATTCATAATCTTTTACATAGTCTTCACAGAATAAATCGCCATTAAAACTGAGATCCAGAGAATTCTACGGCACTGTTAACTATATGTGAATACAGAAGAAAAAATTGATATATTAACTCAATCCTGGATAGGAATGGTATATCGCATTATTACTAATATTTCCTTCCGGTACCACAGAAAACGTAGTTACGTGGAACTCCCCAGATAACCAATCAGATTGATTATACCTTAATCAGCCGCCGTTGGAAGAGTTTTGTGCTAGATAATCGTTCATATCGCGGCGCTGAAACGGGCAATTTTTATGGATCTGACTATCCTATCCCGTCCGAGCCAAGATCCACATAAAATAGACAACTCGCAAGAAACAGCGTCCCCCAAGATCTTTCAACTATCTCAAAATAAAAAATTCGAGAAAAGTGAACGTATTTCAAATTGAATTATTAAAGCATTTCAATTATAAAAATCAATGATTTTTCTGGAGCGACAAACGAATGCTGATCCAAACTAAAGGAATATTTCAGCCACTTTCACGCTAGGGCATACTAGGACGCTAGTTGGGGATCGGAATCAATCGTTCAACTATTTGAAAACGATGCCAAAGCAGGAGATCCTGACTACCAGATACTTCGAAGAATTGTATCGAAAGTAATATGGTGGGACAAAAATCACTATTGAAGCGACATGGCCTTGACAATGGAGACGATGGCGATTAGGCGATAATAAGAAAATTATTCTGCTTTCTTCGCAATTGACTGTAAAATGGTAAGGGATAGCAATGGTGTGCCTGTTAAGGATCGCCTTATAAGATGGAAGGAATTCTTTCAGGCCAAACTTAGCTATGATGCGCCTTCTGTTGATCTTGACATAGCTAATACGTTCGTTAAATCATTCGTTTGCAATTGCGAACCGCCAACCGCCAGAAGAAGAAATAATTTCTGTCATCCATAAACTTAAGGTACCGCGAAAAGGACTTTGGGCTGAACTCTTTAACTTTTGTCCATCGTCCTTCATAATGCACCTTCAATAAATTTATTTTCTGGTATGGAATTTACGTTCTGGTAAGAAATATTACCAGGTGATTGGAGCAAAGCAATTCTACTCTTAATTCCCAAGAAAGGTGACAAGACATATTGCGACAACAACAAACAATAAAAATGAAAAGGAATTAAAAATAAAATAAAAGAAAAAAGTCTGTAAGAAAAATGTATTATAGGATGAATGGAACAAAAAAATTCTGCTTCCAATTCCCAAGAAAGATGATGGGACATACTGCGATAATTATTGAGGAATCAGCCTACTAGACGTCTCAACGAAAATTTTTACTTCTCTTTTATTCAACAGATTTATGGCAGCAATACGGGATAGCAGGATGCGCCCCAATCAAGTTGGATTCAGATGGAGGAAGGGGTGGTTGTACTGACCACATTAAGGATATTGGAACATCGCTTCAAATATCTGCAACCCAACGTTATGTTATGTTTTATCGATTTTGCGGTTGCCTTCGATTCAATTGATAAAACAGCACTTTAGAGGATGATCGAATGCGATGGTCTTCCAGAGAATATCATTCGACTCATAAAGCCATCATCTAATCAATCGTATCAGCTTACGTCGGCGCAGGTGTATATGACAGACTCCTTCAAAAAAAGAATCGGAATCCGTCAAAGCTGCATCCTTTCCCCTACAATATTCAATGTGCGATAGATTAGATTATAGGCACCGCTTTTTGGCACTTAAGAGAGATGTACAAATTAGTCTGGAACATCGCAACACAGATCTCGAATACGGTGATGCAATGATATAGTCTTTTTTGTTGACATTATGACGAAATGCTAAATAACGTATCAGCAACTGCAGTGAAAATCTAATTCAGAGTCAATGTAAATAAAACGAAAGTCTTTTCGTCTTAAATCCAAAAAGCTGATAAAATGCCTTTTTTTATAAACTCATTACTGATTGAGGAAATTTCCGATTTCAAATACTTTAGATCCACTCTAATACCGAATGACTAAGCAAAAGACGAAATTACTACTCAGATAGGGCAGCTAGAAATGCGTTCTTCTGGTTGTTAAAATCTTTATGGAGCCGTAGCGAGATTAACAGTTTATTTTAGTTTTTATGGAAAAACTAAAGTATGCGTCAATATAGCTGCGATTCGTTCGATCTTGCTATGTGGCTGCAAGAGACATGGCCAATGAGAGTGGAGGATGTTAAGACGCTAACCACCTTTGACTACTCATGTCTAAGGTACATTTTACGGGTTCGCCGAGTGGATAAAACCTCACATGATCACATCCTCCTTCGTTCAAATACCACTTGTATTAAGAGTACCATCAGAGAGCGTCATCTTCGCTGGTTCTTCGTTGCTTACCGCAAGAATATTTCGTTATTTGCTAAACCCTGTGATGGGTGGTGTCAAAAGCAAAGTGGACCAATCAAGATCTGGATTAACAGCCAGGAAAGATTTTGAAAGCAAAAGTGGATCAGCAGCATATGGACTTAGACGATGGAAAAAGGAGTGGCTTCTATTTCTGTCGACGATGGCATCAGATAGCGCAGCTTGGAAACGCCTTACCATAGCCAGTGGAGCCTCTCTACGCAGTAATGGTTAGAGCTTTTAGAAGCAGAAGGATACACTGCATTATTACGATTTCATAGTTCTATGAAGGAATAATTCCACTGAAAAAATAATTATTTCAAATCCACATTTTCTTATTTTTTGAATTTTTTCAGTGAAATATCCTTATATTTCTTTTGATAATCGATACGATATACGAATTATCGCTATGGATCTATCAATACTCTATCTGCAAAATGACCCACTAGCGAAATGATCTCATCCTAATAGTTAGTTCATAAACTAAATCAGATTTGATACGTGCTGTTGGAAGGAAAAATTTTTTATGCGATTAGTTCTAATAAAAATTAATTCTGATTATAAATGATTATAAATGATTCATCTGAATAAATACTATTATTTTCTCGAATGTTTCAATAAAAAGTTTCCGATATTCAATGAGCTGAAAAGATTTCAGACAGTTTTTTTCCGAATGATTGCAACATAGCTGTGATCGATGTCTTTGCGCTATCGATATAAGTGTAATATTATGCAATTTGGGGAATTCATTTATTGATGAAGGACGAAATTCTCCTTGTCTCTCCAGTCAGTCAAACAAAATTATTTTAAAAATATATAAAATAATAAGATATTTTAAATCACTGGATTTAAAGCAGAATCGAGAAGCCGACTGGGAATAAAGAAACCAGAAAAAAGCATAAAAACTGAAATGTCAAGAAGAAAATACCTGAACCTAAGTGACTTACCATTTGTTTCTCGACATTGATATGGTGCAATTTATTTTCGAATTCCCTACTGAATGCCTTCGAGTAGTTATTTGAGAAAAGTTTTTGTGGCGGTGGAGGTAAACCAAATGAATCGAGTTCACGAAGAAAATTTTGAGTTTCGATTTCAACCATCTCAGTCATAATATCTGAAAAAGGATTTCCACCTTTCGTGAAGTATAATCATTACTCAAAAAATAGCGCACAAGATCCCTATATAAACTTCTTAAATGGCATTTTTCTTAAATCGCTAAAACTTTTTTGTAAAACGGACCAAAATTATTCATTTTGGCATTATTCATTTCAAATTATTCATTTTTAAATAAAGGAAAAGATGGATATCTCTAGCACGATTTCATTTTTAAAGCAGGTTTATTCCCATAAAGAGATGGCCGAAATAACATACCACTAGTCTATGGGCCATTCGTGGATAAATGCTTTTAACGATTAAGCTTTTATTTGCTGTCGAAAATTCAGGTGCATTGCGAAACATCAAAAAGATGAAATGTTATAGAATAAACTATTGGATATATGTAGAGATTACAACATAGAGATAGAACATTACATTTGTGATAAATAAAATTCTAAATTTAATTAGAGATCAAGTGGCTAACTGCTGGATCGGATGATACCAGCTTCTGCAATAACTGCTCTCCCTATGCTTTTCTTATATATGCCATATTTCTGGATTTAATTTATAGATGAATGTACCACACTGATCATCACAAAAACAGAAAGCGAGGTGAAAATCTTGGTTCTTTTTTCTCCTATTTAAAAATTTGAATTACTTTATTATGGTGAATTATAATGAAAAGGTGAAAGATGACCTTCTGGAACGGTTTTGTCCTATGGAGTCAGCCTGATGTTTCCATCCCTATACCATAAAAATTTTTAGAATGGATCAGCCAGATAACTTTACACTCATCACAAGGTTTGACCTTGATTTTTGCTTAATTTCTTATAATTAATTCAATGCTAGCAAAGCCATAAAATCAAAATTCTTAAAAATATGTCCTATTCTCAATTTGAAAACCATGGATGTTCCTCAGATGAAATTTGGTTGAAGTAAACTGGCATTTAAAAAATGAAGATTGCTGAGGACTGCCTTATACGTTTTATACATAGGTTAAGTTAAAGTTATTTTGGTTTCTTCACAGTTCTGAACGAATAAGTGCAAAAACTTCGTTATAAAAATGGTGAAAATTAATAAAAAAAAATAATTAATACAAGAATTATTAAAAATTGTACCGCTATAATTTTTTATGCGTTTTTAAGAATTTTTTGAAGCTGTTTTCTTTAATTTTTTTTTTTGCTTTTATAAGGAATTTAGGGATTTATGAATAAAAATTTAAATTCTTATAATATCTAATTTTCCATCTTCCCTTTCTTCAATCAAACAATTCATTTAGGGTATTTCATTCTTTGTTCAAAAAGCGATATTAAAAAATTTTGGACTTTTCGTTGACTTTTAAAAAAATATATCAAATGGTTGAGTTTTAACAGATGTTCAGTATTTGTAAACGTCATTTGTAAAGTATTTGTGGCTTAAAAGCATCAAAAAACAATTCATGCATACAATTATCGTTGAGAACATCTTCCGGTCTGTTGAAGGGAAAAATTCTACAAATTTTAGACATCTATTATTTACTTCTAAATTGGTATTCATTCATTCACTCAAGCGCTATTTTTTATGTCCTATAACTTTTTCTATGGACTTAATTTTATAAGAACATAGCTAGCGTAATGGCGTAGCTAGCGTTATTGACTATTGGTAATAGAGCAATAATTTCAGATGAAATATTAAGTAATATACAGAAAGACAAGGAAATGATAAAGTAAAAAGTAAAAGCTATAAAGATATGAGAACTAAGTTCTCACTCAAATTCACTTGAATTATGGCCCAGTTACTTTGTAACTGGAAATGTACTGAAAACTACCAAAAATCAGTTATGAATTTATGAAAATGAATTTAAATTACGAAAAAAACGAAACCATTAGTTGACCTTTACCGTAACAATTGAGAGAGAATACATTTTGACCTTGCAAAAAACTGAAGGATTCTTATAGAAACGAAAGAAAAGTAGTTCGAATGCGAAAAAAAATGTGTAAATAAAATTTAAAAACTGGTATAAACTCTTTCTTTCATAGCAAAGATATAAGAGAGTAGTTAGTGAATATAGAGTTCCCAGTACTTCGTGGACTCCTAACGAGGCATGAAATAACGTTTGGACTGACATTTTAAGCCAGTGATTCTCGTACTTTTTGCTCCCAAAACTCCTTTATACTTAATTATTTGGGACCCCGCAAACGACCCTTCTTTATATTTGTATTTATCAAATTAAATTGAGGAAAGCTGAGAAATTTTTCAAATATTTATTAAATTCTTTCAACTTTCAATTTCAATTTTCTTCCGCAAATACCAAGGCTTAGGCTAAGCTTACTACCTTAAAAAGGCAAATAATAGTAATCATAGGGAAATAATGAAGGGTTTCGCCCAAAGCCCCTTAAAAGAGTTTTTTTCGGATAATTTGAGAACCACTGGTCACTAGATTTCCTGCACCTTTACGAAAAAAATAAGGTGAAAGAATATATATATATATAATAGGAAAAGCATGCTAGACAGAAAGAAACTAAATTATGCTAGTGTTAACGACTAGATTTTAAATTATCGAGGTACTTACAATAGGATATACAGGACCTTAAAGAAAAAATAATTGCAAACTAAAAAAATAAGTCTAGGTATTCACTATTTTCAATTTGACTAATTAATTAGCTGCTTATATGTTTAGAAACTTTAGTCAAGAAAACACTTAGAAGTGGAGCGAGGTAGCAGCACCACTTAGACTTTAAAAAGTTTATCCTGTCAGAAGGGAACCTCACCTTTAAATATGCTAACTTACTATAGTCACTCGACTATCCTGCCCTTCATGAGAAATCAGATAGGCTAAAGTGAAACCGATTCATACCAATCGAATTTGTAAAGCGAAGATGGTTCACAGCAAATTTTAAAGGAATCTAAACAATTTATCGACACTGCAGGCGATCGGACGAGCAATCGTTAAAAAATTTTTTCTGTTCTGGTGATTCATGGCTATTGCAATTTATTCAGTTATATTGCACTACAGCCTTCGACAATAAATTTTACCTGAAAATGAAAATTCCGAAAGACTTTATGGAAGAATAAATCAACTTGCAGATATCCAACATGAAACGTGGTCGAATTCTCTCAATTTCCATATTACTCGCCGCGTAACAACAACAGTTTTTTGATCATTTCGAATGATTCAGTAAACAATGAATTTCTTATAAATTTATGAATTATGAATTATTATGAATTTTTATCTTCAAAATTTAGGTGGAAAATTGAAAATTTGATAAAATCTTTCCTTTACTTAAAATTTAACAAAGTGATCACTTTTGAAAAAACTCCTCTTTCAGTCTCAAACAACGCAAAAAAAATGAGGAAAATGGTATTGGAAAATAAAATTGCAAGTTTGCTTCCCAAGTGATGGGTGGCAACAAAAGCAACGAGAAACAAGTTTACCTGGACTGATGCAGCTAGGAAGCCTAGCGACATGTGGGCTTAAATGATAGGAAGGGAAGCGGCTTCTTCTACTTTCAGAAATGGCGTCGCATTGAGAAATATCAATTTTATAGCCAGTGAAGCAAACCTTATCAGTTACGATGCACCCAATTAAAACCATAAAGAGAATAAATGGCATATGAAAAAAAAAACGATTCAACCATAGAATGAAAAGTAAAATATTAATATAGGTTTCACGATTTTGTCATTTTCATTCTTAAAGAAGTTTAAGTTGTTTTAAGTAATTTGATTAGAGAAATTATGAGAGAAACAAATATTGTTGTGAACAATTGTGCCAAGGTCTGCCGAAAGACCTCACCGATGTGTTACTCTTTCTTTCTCTTATTTTTATTAGTGCAATTAATAGTTAGTGCTTACTATTTCTGGTTAGGCTAGCTCGGTTGGAAATTAGTATGGCTGGAGACTTCTTGCGAGGGAAGCCACGAGGCCTCTTAGCGATAGGTGAGTGGCCAGCACGATTGTTTAAGCTTTCCTGCTAGGGAATTGAACCTCTGATGCTGCAGATCAAAGCATCGCAGCTTTGCCACGTCTCTCCCTTCATTCTCCACAAAACTTGGTGAATAACAATGATAATAAATATAATATAATAATAATAAATAAATAAATATATAAATAAGTAAATATGATAATAAAAAAAGGATTTTTCAAAATAAATTTTAAAATATTAAGAGAAAATTAAGAAAAGAATAAAGAAACTTTCTTTTAATGAGCTGTTAAGTTTTTCTTCTAGGTTCTTCTCACTCATCAATCCTAATTTGGCTGACTATTATAAGATCATTTCGCAAAAGAGAGGGGGCCACGTAAGAGTTAAGTTCCTGGCACCATACGAATTTTTAACAATTTTTAATGATAGATTTATTCTCGTCAAAGGATAGGAATACGACTCATAATGACCAATTTCAGCAATATATCACTCGGTTAATTTACCTCCATACTCCTCCAATTTACTCCAAACAACTAAATTCCGATACCGATAAAGAGCAGATTAACTAATAATTTATTTTAAATCGATATCAGAAATCGTTGTTACTAAAATTAGATAGGAAATTAGATTATTACAAAAATTAGATGATCGACAGTATATCATTAAATGATCAACTGAATGAAACGCGACAGGGACAGGTTTTCGGAAGCGACATTTTCATAATATCGTGCATATCCGGTTATTCAAATTTCTAAGTCATATTATCCTCGTGTTTAATCCACTCAATCGGGTCTAATGAGATTGATCGTATGAATTTTTTATGGCAAAATGAAGAGTACAATTCGTTTGTTGCAAATCGTGCTAAAATTTTAAAAAAAGCCATTGGCCATAAGTATGAATGAGAGCTTTAAAAATGTGAGCCCAGATGAACGAAATGTAAACCAATGGAAATGGTGAGTGTTTATTTCTGGGGAATCGATACTTGAGTTCAATTCTGAGATCATCCTTGTTCAATTCATTCTGTTTATTTTAAATAAGCGGTCACCAATTCTGGCTAGTCTAGCTTTGCTCGCTGTTAGTACCACTAAAAATTTTTAACAAGAAGTAATAGGAATAAAGTAGAAAATGGGTCGCAATATCGCATAGATTTTTTTATAACTCTGCTGCTGTGCGCGGTAGAAACTGATTTCTTATCTTTCAATAATCCATTATGCACTCGGCTATACTGCCCCCGATTTGTTCTTTCATCTCACTTAAATTTGAATATATTTGAAAACGTATAAATAAATTTTAATTTTTTCATTTAACAACGAAGTTTAAACAACCTTTCTTATCGATGTAAACGAACGATAATCGCATGAGAAAAACAGAAAGAAACTGGACAATGCATGATGATTGATGCGAATGTTTGGTTTATTGGATCGTTAGAGGTCATTTGCCGATAAACTTACAAATTATTCATTCTTTATTTTTCGATTGGGTGTAAATTAATACATACTTGAAGAAAAATACAGATAAAAATATAAACTTAAGCCATAACTTTTATTATTTTTTTCACCATTTTTGGTTTGGCTGAAGCTATTCTCCTCAGTAAGATAAGAGTTTCTGGATCAGCATAGACTGAATTCCTGTTTTCAACTCCTGTTGATGGCTTTATTTCCGTCATGGAAATGAAATATGACGCTTTTCAGTCCATGCAACAATATATCATTCGGTTGTCGTTTATTTGTATATTACTTGCATTATTTGTACTCACTTCAAAATTTTCACTTTTTTTTCATTAATTGCCCATCAACACTGGTAAAAAATTAGGGCGGTGGTGTACTTCTACTGGTAGTAATTTCCTGGCAATCCTCTTGATACTAGTGGATCAGAAATGCGGAATACTAGCAACAATAAACTTAAATCTGCTTTATACAAAATTCGAGTCTGGTCTAGTAAATATTTCAATGGAGAAAGAGAAAAAAGAATGACGTATTTTGCGAACATTCGGTGAATATTGCGAAATTTTTTTAAAAGAGTCTTTACCATTACTGAATAAACTCGCTCCGCTGGTTTGTCGCACTGGACAGATATGTCAAGGCGTCTCTTAGCGATAGCAGCACAGGGCGAGTCATTAGTATACGAATTTTTGGACAAGTTTACCCCTGCGGGTATAAGACCTCAGCACCGTCGCTCCGATTTGAGCAACAACCCACTGATTTATTCTCTCCTGCTGAATGAAAAAGCAATTTTTTTAAAAAACAAAAAACAAAAGCAACTTTCAAATTTGGAAATTACAAATTAAACTCCTGTTAAATATACATTTGACACATTTAACAAGAACGTATGGCGACACGGACTATCATATCAGCTGAGAGTCAGTGGTTCAACTTCTGCCTCCGACAGGAAAAACCTGCTGCCACTAAAAAAACTGAATGACCTAGTAGTGATGGCAACCTTATTGTTTTTTTATCGTCAAGTAATTTCTCCAACAAAAATTTCCTAGCACACAACTAGAAATGCTAAGCGCTAACCACTTTTATAAATTTATAAAATCAGAACAATATTATTTATAATTATTTCGAATGAAATTTTAGATGTTAAATTTAGCAAATGAAATATATTTCTGGCGAAAACTTTTTTGCGGAGCCAGTTTTATCGAAATATCTCTTTCATAAATTGGAAAAACTCATCTAAAATTGAATCTACCATGTTCAATGAGATTAATTATTTGGAAAAAAGGAGACTGATTTTTTGTATTATTCAAAATAGATAAATTCAACGCCAAAGGCGTAAAAAGAAAAAATATTAAAAATCAGTGATTTCACGGAGATTTTATATTATTAACTTTTTTTCTTAAATTTTATTAAATTTAACAACAACAACTGAATAAGAATAATAAAATTTTACAAATAAAATTCTGAAAGAATTTGCTGAAAATTAATAATAAAAATATATCTTATTCATTTTATAATGAAATTATTGATGAATTGTTTGTTTTGCTGCAAAAATTCATGAAAGTCGCAAAAATCTTTGAGAAATAAAAAAGACCAAATAAAAGTGGGGAAAAGTTCAAGTATTTTTTTTCATGTGCATTATTATTACAGAAGTTTTTAATGGCAAATTGTACTAGAAATATTTCCGGCAAGGCATGGAAATGAAATCTTATAACTGATCTTATAATGATCTTATAAATGATCTTAGTCACTAGAAGAAACAACTTGAAAAACTTATATAAAGTAGTATAATGATAATAAAATACAAAAAGAAAAGTTGACAATAAAAATTTGGTAATATAATTTAATACAAGAATAAAACAACGTTCCAATTTCCATACAGATTGGTCAAATAATTAAAAAATTTAAATGAAAAATATATTTAAATATATATTTTTTTCTAATATTAAATATATATATATATATATATATATAAATTATCTATACAAACATTATAGTAGAAATTATTTTTATTATTGTACCTTGATCCAAGCTTCACTTTTTCTTTCTTAACAGGCAGTACCACTATACCACTACTAACTAAGCTGGTTCCGCTGGATACAAAGGCAAGATATTTCTAGACTACTCGGCCATGAAAGTATCGAATGAACATGATAAAGAAGCCACTCCTTTTTCCACCATCTAAGACCATATACTGCTGGTCTTCTCATTATGTCAATACAGGTTTCGATTGAATCTTCGCATTTTTGATACCATTAGGGTTTAGCTATAACGAAATATACGTAAATCCCTATGCTGGATGATGATGAATAGGTTAAAGCAGACGTTTTTTAGATATTCTAAAAGTATCAAACAAGGCAGTATTTGAGCAAAGATGGACACTTTATCCACTTGGCGGGATCATTTTAGATAAAATTGGTCAAAGGCAGACAGACAGTTTCTTGATATCTTCCATTTCTATTGGTCAAGTTTCGCAACAGTATAGCAGGATTGTGCGTACGCCAGGCAGGTACTTTTGAGATTATTCCAGGTGACAGAAAGGTTTTGCCAGACCAAAGAAGGCATTTCTGATTGTAGCCTATCCCATTCTAGAATTTCATCTTTCGTCTGGCCATCAGGCATCAGCTCGAAAATATTTAAAGTTGACTGTTTATGAAATGCAATAAATATAAATTGCAATGTCATTAGTGTATAATAAAAAATTTTAATCTTTTTTGCATTGATTTGAAGACAAATTTTTGCTGGTATTATCGAGACCAGATTCACCGTTTATTGCAGCTCCAGATAACTGTCAGCGAAACGGGCAACATCATCAGTTTATTCCATGATATTATGCTCTGAACCGATTTGCATATCTTCGTCTTTTGAGTACCATCAAACGATAAAACGCAATCTTAACGCATAGCTGTACGTATTTCAAAACATATTTCAAAATGTTGTATCAACTCCCGCAGACTGATTAACTTTTCTGCATCATCATGTTGTATAACTTGCAAAGGCAGCAGCGAATTAGATGAAACATGGTAGGTTGTCGATATTTTTGAAACGATGTTCCAGTACCATTCTCAGCGTGAAAATTTCAGCACAGGCACATTATGGCCTAAATCCGACTTGATTAGAAAGGATCCTGCTGTTGAATATATACAGTAGGAGAGGCAAAAAAAATAAAAATATTTCCAGAAGCATCTAGCAGTGCGTCTTATAATCTTTCTTGAGAATTGTGAATAGAACTGCCTTGCCCCAGTCAAATGGTATTCTTCTCCAATGCCAATAAATAATGCCAATAATCTCTACAGATGAAGGACGCTGGGCAGCATTTGAATATTTCAGTTATATTCCATGCAATCTTCGCTGGAGGTCTATTAGATATAAACTTGTGAATATTACCTCGCTTGGTGGTTTTCATTGCGTTATATTCAAGATATTGGATGGTCGATTGTAGTTAGATTCAAAGAACTCTTCCCAGAAGATGTGATCTTTGATAACCTTAAAGAGATTTCAGTTTTTACTGCATAGCCATGTCATTCTAGTGCTTATTTTTGCCTCACGTTGCCGCTATCGTTATGAGCATATAATTGTCGATAGTTAATATTTTCTGGCGGCAAGATTATTAATGGCAATGGATTGTCGATATTCGATGAGATGTTTCAATATTTTTCTTAGTCAGTATACTCATGCTTTGGTTCGCCTAGAGGCTAGAGCGCACCTTTTATATAAGTCCATTCACAGAAGGGAAATTGAAATTTTTTCGGAATTTTCTAGTAGAGTAATTCTTCGATAGTCGGCAGAATTGTTCTTTTGGAAGACGTCGGTAGGACTGTTTTGCTTCATTCGTCTGATATTAGTTCTTTCTTCTGCACCATAGATTACAAAAATTAAAGGATTATTTACCTTTAATTTATATCTTAAATTTAATATCTGAGTGATTGTTGTGATGGAAAAAATTCGAAGGCTCTAACCATTTTCTCTGCAAACCTTATTGGACTTAAATTTCTGAATAACGGAGATTATTTCATGGTCTGTTTGAGGCACCTTCTAGAGGGTAAATTCATAGAGTGACTTTAATTTTGTTGCATTAGGTGGATGCCTTTTTGTTTATATATATTGTTATAGAAGGCTTTTTCTTAGAACAGCTGGTCAAGGCATACAGGACACTTCATACAGGACATCTTAGCAAACAGTAAATCTCACAAGCTCCAGTGGTTTTTTGCATTATAAATTAATAACTGCTAAAATCCAATAAACCCTAACTGCTTCCGTAATTCAGTAAATACAACTTCTATTCCAAAAAACTCGAGGACATGACGAATATAAATATGCACATAGCATAATTCTGTATCAATAAAAATATATAATATATCCATAAAGCTAAAATATTATCACAACTGTGCTTCAAATTATTCACAAATTATTATAAATTATTATAATTATTATAATACGAATTACTACAATTATAATAAATAACAATAACTTTCTGGCTAAATTTTTGTAAATATTTCATCTAATAAAAAAATAAGTAGTTTTTAATTTCTGGTCAAGATAGCTCTACTGGCTGTTAGTACGCTGCAAAATTTTAGCCAAGAATTGGCTAAAAGTGCGAGCAGATAGCCAGCAACACACTGGCTTTCTAATGATTAAATTTTAATGATTAAATTCACTCTTGTCGGGTGCAATTAACTTTTTTCTTTTTTCAACTATTGGTCAAATTAAATGTAAAAAATGAAGCATAAAACTCTTAATAAGATCAGTAATAGGTTTAAGTAATAATTAATTTAATCAAACTGTTTTAAATTGTGAAAAAGTCAAACTAAAAATGATTATGAAATTTTTATCGCTAATTTTTCCATTTTATCATTCATTTGAATGCATTGTAAAATTATTGCAAGCCGACTTTTATCGATTATTATAAATTTTAATCCATTTAATTTTTAATTTTAATTTTAATTCATAAATTAATTTTTAATTCATTCATAAATTCATTTAAATTTTTGGAAGAATTTGCATAAAACGCCAATACCGACAAATAAAAGCAACAATTCATTGAAATTTTTTGAAATTTCATAAATTTTTTATGATAAACGTCAAATAAAATAAAAAATATACTCTTGCGGCCTTCATAAATTTGTAATCGAAATGAGGGAAAAATCTTATTCTTCTAGAGAAAAATTATAGAAAATATGAGATTCAAGGATGTATTTGATATACTTTATCTGATCGGTATTTGATATTTACAGTTTCCTCCCTTATCGAAAATATCTCTAAACCAGTGAAAAGCACAACTTTTTTTTGTGAATATTAAATTTCCGACACAAATTTTATGAAGGCCACAGGCGTATATTTTTTATTTGATTTGACGTTTATCATAATAAAATTCAAACCAAGTCAACATAATTCGTAATTTTTTTAAAATATTATAATGAAAAGTTATTAAAGTCACAAAACCGGAGGCGAAATGCGGTTTTCGCAAATAAGATCCACAGCCCTTTGTTTTTATTTTTAACACAATTGTTTCTGATTTATAGATACAAAATTATTTTTTTTATTATATATAAAAAAATAAAATGCTGAAAAAGTGATCTCGCAGTCTCAAATAGTGAATTAAAAAACCAGCGTTGAATAAAATTGAATGGAATCAACAAAAAAGAAAAAAATTAAAACGTGGTTGGGTACACAGTTAAATGGTTTTGGGTCCATGAATCCGAACATCGTCGTTCTGGTCGTCGTTTTTCTCATTTTTTTTTAAAATATAATTCCATACTGATTCTCAGAATTCTGGGCGATATGAAGCTATCATTACTTCTGTTATCGTAACTAGTGGAACGAGCCTAACCAAAAATATTATTACTGCTCGTCACGGAGAACAAATATGAATATTTTAAAATATCGTTTAATTTTTGACAGAAAATCGCCTAATGTTATCAAAACAGAAAGTAAAACATTAAATTAAGGAAGAATTTATTCTGAGGATCCGAATTTTAAGTAGCAGTTAATATTAGCATGAAAATATTTCACATTTAATAACAGGGAATTTTTTAAGAAATTAAGAAATGGGACCATGTTTCCTATCGATGAAACTAGTAATGTTCGCAAAACAAAATTTAATGCGCAATATAGAACATAGACGACCCAATTATTAAAAGAAATATGTAATCTGGATTATTTAGAAATCTAAAATCTATTTCACCTGTCTGAAACTGAGATTAATTTGCTTGGTGCTAAGATAGTTGAGTAATTCAGATTGCCATGCTGAGCTAAGAGTTTTCGTCCTCTCTAAGCTTGTCATAAAAATCCATATGGCCCATGTAATATATTTCTATTGTTATGTGAGTCTTTCGCAAAAATTTCTAAATATATTAACAGAGTAGCAGACTAATTAAAAGTGGTGAACACTTCTTTTTAACTTATATAAAGATATATAAAGAACTAACGAAGCATAACATTGCTGGTATCATAATAAATATAAATAAATAATCGATAAAATATTTAAAAAATTATATAAATTATTAATTATTAAAATTATTTAAAATTATAATATAACGAATAATATATAAAATAAAATTTGTTATAAAGAAAACGAAGAAAAAACAAAAAACAAAACAATGAAAACTTCGGAAGAAATGGAGTTTCTAAAATGAATATTTATTACAAAATAATAATTCATTATTTTAAAAATTTCGCAAAAATATTTTTCTTCTAGTGGCACTCACCATTTTTGATTTGGCTCAGTCCACTATGACGAGGATCCTTCGCCACAGAGTAGCTTAGAAAATAGAGATGCAATTGATCCTATTTACGGCGCGGTTCACTTTTCACTTTTAATGACAAGTCAAGATGCAGGTATCGGACCTATGACAGCTTGATTTTTAGTCCAAGCCAGTTGTGAATATGCCAACATTATTCTGTCCTATGTCTTTTAACAAGATAAACTTAAAGTTTTTCTAAAAAGAAATCAGCCTAAAATCAACTAATCATTGAGCTATGGAGGGCTTCTTTAGCACGAAATACTTTTTACCTTGGAGAAATGGAAGTCCACTTACCTGGGAAGTACAAGTAAGTAGCTATGGAAGGATTGTTCAGTGAAAGGCTTAGGCTTACTTCTACTTCTACTTCTACTTAAGCAACATCGAAATGATAATCTAGAAATGAAAAATATAATTGGTAAGTTTTAAAATATGCCTTGTTGTATTTTTCTCATTTATTTATATATAATGATTTTTGTTGGGTATTCCTTTATTTTCTAAACTAAAAAAATTAATGAATTAAAACGATCGAAAAATATTGCAAAGAATTCGAAAAATTTGCGAAATCCATTTGATTAAACTGGCAATCTTTTTTAGCACAGGACATATACTGAATTGTAGAAACGTTCGCTGATTTAATCACTTAATCGATGGAATAAAAGGAAAATGACGAAGAATTTCGATCATGAACAATTAATGATCTAAAATATAAAGAATAAATATAACGAAGAATTTAGGTTTCGTGGGCTCATTCGAACGAATCAAGTAAAGGCATTTCTAATAAAACAGCGAAATAAAATGGTTGTGAATTTGTCAATTCACTATTTTCATACTGTATTTACCAATTTTATCGAATCAATAAAGGACTTTTGAGGATAGAAGTGCAGGTGATCTTCCAGGATTTCTAAGAAAAGTCTTGCAACTAGTCTGACGCACCTGAAAAGATTTCGCAAAATTTTGCGAAGAAAAACGAAATTAATAATAAATTAAATTATATTAATAAATTAAAAACGAAATTAATTTATAAAATCCGAATATCTAGTTTGGATTTTATTTCTAAGTGGAGCAAAGATAATTAGAAGAGATTGCGATTTCGCTTAAAACTCCGAAAGGCAGAGAAGCAAAAATGAAAAAAAATGTTCCAAAATATGTCCGGTTATCCCAAATCGAAAAGTGCTCCTAAGGCTTTTAGCCCTGTTCAAAAAAAATTGATGAATCAGGGCAAAAAGTTCAGAAATATAATTATTTTTAACAAATGAAATCTCAATATGATAAACTTCTTATGCCAGGCGACAGTAATGGAGAAAAACAAAGAAGAATGGAATAATTCAGTGGGTTGTTGCTCAGTTTAGAATGCTAACGGTGAAGTTCTCTTCCCGGCAAGAGCAGTCCGGTAGATCGTGTATCCAAACTTAATAAAAAGAATAGACCATATCTCTTGAACATTTTTTTGCAATCCTGACCAACCGCCGGATTATGCTGACTCATCGTTTTAGCCAATAGCCTATCTGGTTTATTTGTCTAGTGCAAGCCAGAGGAGCGAATCCAACTAGTAATGGATAATGGATAAAAAAAGTTAAGATTCGCAATTTGTTTTTTTATTTTTAAAGTTTTTCGCTCTTTTATTTCTCTTTACTTTAAGAATTTTTGAATATATTACGTTTCTTTCTAATTTTTAAAAATTTATTTTTAAGGCTAAGGTTTTTAAACAGATATTATAGATGCATGAAGTATATGTGGCGTGAATTTCATCAGATTATTATTTATCAACTGAAAATCACCTATTTTCAGTCGATGTGAAAAAAAAAAATTATTGTAATCTTATTGGTTTATTTTCAATTTGTCCTTAAATTGTAATATTGGGATTTTATTTTGTAAGTTCGGATGAGTAGTATGGCTGCTTCGAATCGCGTCGAGCATCACACAATTTTGTATAAATTTCGATAGAATTTCGAATGACGACAGAAGTTGAACCTGACATTAAAAACATTAGAAAATCCGTACAATTAGACAATCCACTTATATTTAATCGCTAATCGTACAGAAGAAGTCTAAACAGAAATGGGTTAACTACTTACTTCCTCATTTGTTACTTATTTATTTCGAAATTAAAGACATGAAAAATTGATTCAATGAATAGTAAAATTTTGCGCTTCTAAACAACATTAACATTTCCTGTTTTCGCAAAAAACTAATCCAAAAAGACAGTATTATCGCGAATTTTGAGACCAAAATTTGGGAATGCAAGATCTGCCAAATCCATCCAGAATTTTTACAGCTATTCAAATCCTCTTCCTCTTTCATATATTCACTTCATATAATCTCACATCTTTTTCTTCCTCATACCGAAAAAATTTATGGTGGTAAATCAATTCTTTATGCCAAGAATGATACCAGATTCAAATAAATACAATAAGACTGAATTTAAAATGGAATGTTATCTGCAAGTATCATAAAAAACACTTTGGTTCAAATTATATTATTTATTATAGAAAAAGGATGAAAAAAGAAAAGAACTATGTGCATTCCTAATTTTTTCTACAGAATATCGCTCGTTAAATTCATATAATGAATTTTTAGTCCAAAATAATGAGGCACTGAATTCGTGGACCTTATCTTGTGTTGTTATACTTTTCTAAATTAAACAAATCCAACAAATAAAAAAAGTTCAACCAACTTATAATCATAAAAACCATTTCATTAATCCAACATTTCCACTTATTGGTTTTAATTAATTGATTAATATTTGATAAACACTACCACTGCAAAAAACTGGTTATTTACAAATGGATTAAAAGATATTCTAAATCTAATGACGTGAGCTTTGCTAACTTTTGCACAAGATAAACCTCGCACTAATACACCATTCATTCAACATCTCTTGTTAACTTTTTTTTATAAAATAAAAGTTTTATAAAAGTTTTTAGCAATTGCTTATCATAGGATATCACAGAAGGCTGATAACAGACCAAAAATTTTAAAAAATAAAAGACAATAAAAAAAATTTCGCAGCTATTATGAAGTGATTTAGAAAGAAAGTTCCGCAATACTATCGTTTTGCTATGAAATTTAGCAAAGATTTAACCCCTTAATTACGACCTTGGCGCTTTATTCGTGTTGGACAGAACGTTGAACCTTGATGCTCAAGTCGACAATCTGAATAACAACTACTCGCTTTCTTGCTTCTTTGGCCTTTCTAATGTTTTAATTTTAAGCGCTGTCAATTTGGTTTTGAGCAAAGCGATCATACAACTATGTTATATTAAGTTTCAAAGCCTTCACAAAAAGCTTACATGTTGAATAGTAACAAATGTGATTATATAAGGTAATTATTCTGAGTAAATAACAGATGGGAATTTGCCATTGTAATTATTTAAACAATAAATATAAATTTAAGCAAAAATTAATCCATATTTCTGACAAATTATTTCAAAATAATTGATTAATTAATATTAATTCGCAGAAAATGAAAATAAAAACTTAAAAAAATCGAATAAATTTAAAAATGCGAATATTTCAGAAAGAAAAAGAGATATTCTAGTTAAATTTTAAAATGTTATTTACCATATAAAATATATAAAATTTTTAGTAGCAAACAATTCGCAGAAACAAGTTTTATTTATAAAAGGCATAACTAAATCCAAGACATATTAAATTTGCACTCTTTAAGGGTGAAAAAATAACGAAAAAATATAGAAATAAGACAATAGAGCGTTGATTAAGCCATCGGATTGCTGCTCCGTATAATTAAAGGCGACATTCGGAAGTTGTGGCGTCAAAAATACCTATTTGAAGTTTTATCTCTGAGAAAGTCCCTAACTTGGCTGTAGCAGCGATAAAACCACAAGCTGTTGGATGAAGAAATTAAATGAATAAAATGCGAGAAGTCATGTAAAGCCGATGTGAATTTCAATTAAATTATTGAGCGATCTAACTTTCGTTTACATAAACAGATACGAGACTAAAATAATACAAGTTTAAACTCGTAATTAATTGAAAAAAATAATCCAAGCAGAAATTTGAAGGTTTTTATGGGTCATTCAGTAAATCGATTTCATATCTTTTAAAGAGTTATCAGTTCTTATTCTTCTAATATCACTCATCATTTCAGGTTTTTTTGCTTCGGAGATTGAATTGTACGTGGAATCACAATACTGCCTCGCTTTTATTTTTAATGGCAGATTTATATACTTCAAATAATAGCGAGACGAAGCAGAAACCACCACTACTACCCTAGTATTCAACCTATCAATTAGTTCAAATTAACTGATAATCTCCATTCGCGCTTGGTACCAATATGTGTCATTCCCTGAATTGGCGCCGACAAAGTTTGGTTCATGTGCTTGTATCATTTTTGTGGAAGAATTTCAAGAATTGATCATGAATTAAATATGAAATCAGTGAATAAGGGGAATTGAAGGCATGTATGAATAGAAATGCCCAAGAGAAGAAAATTATTGGTTGACCGGTGATTGAGAAAGAAAGTGAACGTGGACAGTGAGAACAAATAAAGGCGAATAATGGACAAAAGGTAACCTCAAGAAGGTTCAAGTGCGAAGACAAATAGAATACTTCAAGCACTTAGCATATTCGATTTTACACCATTTTACTGCATTTATTATAATATTTTTCTTAGAAAAAATCCAAATATTTTATTAAATGTGAAATCGGATTCACCGAAAATTGAAACAATTTTTTCATTCATTAATCGGTAATCGTTAACAGCGTTCACAAGCATTAATCGTTCACAGAGGAAGCATTCTGTGTTATTTGTCGTTAAACCTTCTACGATCAATTCAAGGCTAAACTTGCAAAAATTATTTACTGCTTATCGGCGAATATCTTGCAATTCTAAATTGGTTCTTTAAATGTCATTTATTTTACTTCATTTGTACTTCGCATAAAATAAATGGTCAGCAGTGAAGTACACAACCTTTCTTATTTCTTAGGCGTTTAACTGGATGATAGTACGAATTTTCAAAGAATCACAGCAGCACAGTTGGGATCACTCAATTTATTCTGCCCATTCTTGTTGGCGGTAGGAGCCGAACTCTCAGTTAGCACCTGTAACATATCATTTTCTGCAGCAGAAGTCTCCAATTTTTATCGCATTGAGTCCTATAAAAAAGACCTTTTCAATGGGCCCTCTTAGAATATAGTAGTCTCCAAGATTTTATATATTATATCGTGCTAATAGTACAAAAATTACACAGATTATAAAAATCGATCATATAACCAATCTTCAAATTCCATTTCTCTTGTTCTTACGAGGATTAACTTGCGAGAAGCTGGCGATAGCCGATAGCCGATTCCATTTCTTGATAGCCGATAGCACTTCCACGTAAATGTTATAGAGAAATTTTAATTAACCAAATCAATTAAACAAAGTTTTAAATGATTATTAGCATTTGAAATTTATATGAAATTATAAAAAAATACAATACGATTATAAATACAATTTTACCAGCCTATTGATCCACAGCGGACTCTTCGAGTTACATTGACCTCTCTTAAAATTCTGCCGATTTCCAATGGTCTATATCAGGCCATTGGAACTGCGATTATCCTAAATATTCAGCATTTCAATACTTCTCTTTCAAAATTCGTCTACTCTACCTCAAAATTCATTTCTAGTCCGGTTTCGTTGAAAATTCACGCATGGATTTCTCAAATTTTTTTGTGAAAAATATGCTATGCATTTTACTTTTTTTCTTGATCTGTTGTACAAATCTATCCAATAAAACATAGAGGGCAAGTTCTAGTGTTTTGTTGCTGTGGGTCAAGCATTGGTTTGATCCATATTTCTTAATAAGAATATACAGGTCATTACAATAGAAAAATTTAAACGGATGTAGAGTCTCTCTTTTATTTCTATTTGTATAAAACTCTCTGTAGAAGGTAACAGAAAATAGAGATTATCAAACCAGAGGTAGGGAATGCTACAGAAAGAAAGAAGAAAAGTTTACTCTACTTGCTTTAAAATAATGTGAAGCAGCAATGATGTGTTTGAATTTGCACCTATACAAGCTATAATGAAAGTATATATAATAAAATGATAATGGAGTACATGTTTAATGAAAAGATGAATTTGGAGATGGAAAATATCATATCATATCAGAAAATTAGCTATGGAATATCATTCAACGCTAGCCATTTATTAATTCACAATCAATCTGAAGCTATTATGGAGGCCCAATTTTGAACATGTTGTTATTTGAATATTTGAATAAGGGGTATAAAAATAAAAATTTTAGAAATTACTTTGTTAACCTCGATATTCAATGTTTATTCAGTCAAATTTTCCCATATAATCCAGGTCTTTGTTGATTTTCGATTTAAAAAAATTAGCGATTAAAATGAAAATGCACAAATAATCAGCGTAATGAAAATGTATAGCAGTAAATTGATCGTGGAAATTCCCGCCGTACCGTTACAGTATTTTTTATCATTGCAAAAACATTGAGTTATTGTTCCAGTGACCTTTAGCGAATTTCCTGGCACAAGTTGTACAAGTGATGTTGAACATCCTGAATGCATTCCAAATGGATTAAAATCTGCGCAAGTTTTACGGGTACTTTGCGTCCCTGTAATATCGACTTCAAATATTTGTCAAGAAATCCCGTGTCTTCTATCATTCTAATAAATAAGCCTTATATATTGCAAGGTCTATGGAACCAGCACACAAGAAGTTCCAAGGAATGTATGAATTTTGTCGATTTATCAGCAATATTTCTTTTTTATGAATTACTTCGCTCGGTGTGAATGAATTAAAAGATTGGTTACGACAATGGATATACATCAATGAAATTTGGAATGACATATATTTCTTCGATTGGCAAAGAATTCACCATTCTTGATAATGTTTTTGTATTTCTTCAAAATAACCTTTTATATCGAAAATACTTTTGTAGCAATATCTTTTATAGCATTGTTCATGCGCGTAATGACAATTTTCACCATCTGATTCGCAAAAATAACACTCTATCGGAGCTAAAAAGAAATGAAAATCTGAAGAACAATCCAGAAAAAAATTATTCTAAAACCAGTTAATTAGACCAGTTAAAAAGAATGGCAGACCACTTTCCGATAGTTTTGAAAATATTCACATATTACAATTTAAGTTACCTATTGGTAGCACCATTACTATTTTGAAAATAAATCTGAAATATATCCATATAAACATATCTTCAACCTAATATTTAGTAGTAAATAACTTTAATTTGTTTTATCTATTTTAATCTTTTCATTAAAATTTTTATTTGCAGGAGCTATTATTCTGCTTAATCCAAAATAAAAAATAAAAAAAATTTCGCTTTTTTTCCAGGATTTGCATATTTTAATTAATAAAAATACTTGCATTGTGGTACTTGCGATAAGCATTGAGCTGAATCTTGAAAATCCTTTATTTTTGAGTTACATGAATTCCTAAAATTGTTGGAATTAGAACTGAAAAAAAAGAAAAACTGAGAAAAAAATTTCAGAAATTCCCAGAAATTTATCATGCTCTTGAAAGTTTTTAAAGAAATGCCCGTATAGCGAAATCGTAGGCAAATAAATTTCTTTAAAAATCATAAAACTGGGATGTTTGAAATTTAATGTTTCATTAAATAAATATTTACCCTTCACAAAAATCAACAAGCATTTTGATGAAGACAATTTTCCCTTGTGAATTTGGTCGAGGGAAATCTCGATCATATTCGCAGTATGATCTTACAGCCAATGATTCGCTATACTCTGTATGGATATTTAATAAACGCTGCTGACATCCTCGAACTACCATTATCTCTGCATAATAAATTTTACCCATTAATTCTGGTTTGGCTGACCCAATGATTATTAAGGAGGAGAATTATATGAGAAAGAAATTGAAGTGGAGATTCCAACTTAAATGGCAAATTTTACTTTCATTAAGAAAGAGAAATCGAAAATACAATGGCTTATCCATGGCCATTCTATCGCTAGTAATGTGGATTAAGCCGCATGTGGATGAACGCAAGCAGATTAGTAAAAACTCAGAAGTAAATGAATATAAGGGACATGAATAATTCCATACGTTCTATTGCTGAAAATATTGTTTTGTGGTAAAGTCAGATATTCCTGTGGATTTGGTTATAATCTAATGGTAATCCTAGCGCTGAATGGATTGGATAATTGGCATCGAAGAATTCAAATTTTCACTTTTCTCTCAAATTTACATTGTTAAATAATAATTTTTGGATCATTTTTCGCATAATAACGATAAATTACAATTAATTAGTATTTTAAAAGGAACATAAGAGTAAAAGTAAGAAGAGAGAAGCAAGATAAAATTTCAAGTGTCAAAATAAAAAAATTTTTTTACAAAAAATGCCTAAGAACCAACTATTTGTTGAATCTCCTTCAATATCTGGATCTTCAAATATGTAAGTCATACATGGTCCAGTGCAGCGGACTGAGTGATCAGTATCAGCACCTGAGGCACATGTTGTCGAGAAAGATCCATCTCTAAGTATTTGTGAGAAACCTGTTAATGGCCAGCGGTTCTTCAAATTTATCGATGCACACTACAGCAAAAATTAAATATTTAAACACAAATTTAATGGCCTAAAAAATTTGAGCTAAATAAATATTGCAAAGAAGAAGTCTTATTATACAAAATAGTTTCTTTCATAGTTTCTCGAAAACAAAAAAATTAATGATTAAACTGATCAAATATTAATGATTAATGGATTAGAGTAATGGATATCGATAATATAGGTAAATAAATAAGAAAGAGAAAATCATTATACGTATAAAAAAATTTTTACAGCAGCACAGGCTTTTATTTAAGATATCCAGGTAAGGTACACAGGCGCAGATGGTCAAGTGGTACGTTGTTTTTACGCTAATGAAGTATAGTGTGCACGATTCGTTCTAATTAACTTCTCATTAATCTAGTGGAACTTGGACCCCTCTATTTCTATTCCTAGTTAGCTCTGCTTGGCAAAAGGATCCCCATGGCCAGTGGAGGGTCGAGTAATAAATTCTTATATCTACTCTTTTATATTTCGAATGGATTCTATTTCAATATCAAACAAATCGTGTCATAATAATAATTCTAAATCTAGAGAACGCGGAGAGTATGTTGGGGCAAGTGATAACTGATAAATCTTCATTCTTCATTCTTTCTTGAATATTTCATGGAATTAGTTGTGGATGGTCATATGGATTAATGATATTTTGAAATTGATTCGAAAAAAAATGTTTGTAAGAAATTTGAAAATGTTTGAAATTTGCAAGTGCTTAATTGAGACAAATTAAAGGAAATTAAGTTAAATTACCTCAATACAGATATTCTCTTGAGCCGAAGCAGATGAGGCAAAAAGGACGACCAAAATAGAGGACAGCATTTCGTCCGCTTTTTCACTAAAAACTACAATTACAATTATAATTACAATTTTTTAAACCAACTATTAAATTCAAAATAAAAAAAATTACAATTTTTTAAACCAACTATTAAATTCAAAATAAAAAAAACATTTGTACAGTGAATACAAACTGGGAATTTAAAAATGGTGAAAAAAGATGATTAAAACTGGTTACTTCGGTCCTTTTAATTATATTGATGTGGTTAAGTGAGTGAGTGAGACTTTTCATGATATGTCCCAAATTTTTTGTTCTAAGAATTCAAACCATTTCTGGCTTAGGCTCGCTCTACTGGCTTGTCTGCCGAGATAAATTTTGTTAGAGATTTTCTTGGCGACTGAAGTACAGGAGTCGCCAGTATCACCAAGATTTTTGAAAGATAAGTTTATTTCTGCAACATCAACATGTCCTCCAAATGAGAATCTCAAATTAAAGATATAAAATGAAAATCAGATTGATCTTAGCAATCCATCGATATTGCCTATTCCCTAATGATTATTATCACTATCATTATTAGAATAAGTCGCTAATAGAGTCATTCGAAGCTGAAATGATGCAAACAATACTGGTTCAGTTGCATTTTTCGTCTATAGCTATCCTATATTCATAAAGAGCATAAGCAGACTAGTGATAAGCTATCTGCTCAAGCAATATGTCTTGCAAGAATGACGCTATCAAGCCAATTTCTGGTTTATTTATGGGCTTAAAAATTGTGCATGAAATTTAAAATTTTTTTGAGTACTTTTCAGATTAAGAAACGCTATATCATTTTAGTGAGCAATTATTTATATTAATTTAAGGAATTTTTGACTAAATCTAAATTTAGAAATTCCTTAAATACGACATTTATCGCAGCCTGTGAAAACATAATGCATGGTATAAAACATGGAGTTTACACATTTCTTTGGAATAAATTCATTCATCGACTATGACTTATTTTAATCGTTCTTAATGGTCCTTTTTTGTGGATTCCTATAATAGCTTTGTTAAACCTGTAAATTCATCCTTGAAATCTGCAGCTCTCTCGCTCAAATTATTTTTTTAAATAGGTAAAATAAAACACGAGTATGGAAAAATACGACTACACGAAAATTCTAGTGAATTAGTGAATTAATAGTTTTTTCTAATAATATAACTGAATGAGATTACTGAAATGAGGGTTTTTCCTCAAGTTCACAAATTGTTCATATATCACTATAATTGCTTTATTAGAGTAAACATAGTATCTTATGGAAAAATTGTTTACGCTCATGTATATAGCTGTATAAATGATTATACGATCATAGCATTTCCTAAATAAGTAAAAAATAAGCACAGTCAAGAGAAATTTTGAACATATAGGTGGACCAGCGATATTTGGGCTTGGGCGGTCGAAGAAATAATGGCTTCTATTACTATTAGCGATGACATTGGATGAAACTGCTTGGAAATATCTTATATCTTACCTTAATGACCAGCGGAGCCAGCTTGATCAATAATGGTGAGAGACATTAGAAGAAGTAAAAAATAAACGCCCATCACTTCTGGTACCCTCTTGTAGTTAGTACCATCAAGAGTTTTGCCAAGAAATGATAAAAGTCAAGATGAGCGTAGCTAGCCAGCACCACGCAGAATAAGTGATTTATTCTTATCAAAGGCAAGCGATGAACAATTGATTCTCTCAATACGGTAATGTAAATTATTAACCATTCGGCTATCGTGCCTCCACTTCGTGGATGATTGATTTCTGTTTGTTAGAAGTCATGAATCATGCAGTTATGAAGAAACAAATGAAATTTAGGAAATTTTTCAAAAATACAAAATAAAAACTTTCCAACATGTGCTAAATTTTTCTTTTTTTTTCTTGATAAGCGAAAATCATAAAATTCAACGAATTCATAGCGATGAATTAAATTCGCTGGCTTTTTCGTTCATAAAAAGAAATAAATAAGAACCAATTTAACCAAACCAAACAGAATATAAATCCAGATTAACGCTAATAAAAAAAAGCAAGAACTAAAACAAATAAAGCCTAGAGCTTATAAATGATAAATGATAAAGTAATAAAGCCTAGAGCTCATAAATGATGAATGATAAAGTAATAAAGCCTAGAGCTTATAAATGATAAAGTAAAAATAATCCATTTGAATATCTGAACCACCGAAAATAGTTTAATTTTAGAGAAATTTTTAATGAGCTTATTAGGCCTAAAAATAAATTTGTATCCCCCAATCTTAAGGGAACTTGGTAACTTAACGGTTAATGATTATAGCGAAGAAAATGAGGTTGAGAGGTCATTGGCCTTGTGAATCGGTTTACTTAACTTCAGTCCATTAATTCTGATAACATTGAAATTTATGATAATTAATATAATTCAAGTTTCTATGACTAAATAAAAATACTTAAAATTTCAGATTTTGTTTAATTCTTTTAATTTCAATTTGATCAAGAATATAAAAGTATAGTTCAGATTTACAGTTAATTGAGGGGCTAGGATTTAATGGGCGAAGAAAAAATGGATTTTTATAAACTCTCAGTTAATCTGATTGTTTTGCCATAAAGCTGGCCTTGTTTGCATTGCGGATGTGGATAAACGATTGTTTTATGTAACAAAATTATATGAATTTGCAGAGCTTGACTTGATTCATGCTCCTGCGGGCAAACCTGTCGTAAAAAGTCAAGTCCACGCGGTGCTGGCGACTCGTCTCTAGTTCGATCAAGTAATGCTATTGAAACCCCAATATAATGAAACAACCCACATTTCTCTGGTAACTTCAGATCCAATATTCTTTTAAAACCCGTCATACTTTTGTACTCTTTTGTTACATTTCAATAATTGTTCTTTTGAGTACCATTATGTAATATTATATTTGTATATTTGTACCTAGTTCTAATCGTTTGGTATCAATCTTGCTGACTCTCGTTCTCCAAACCAGTTTCCATACTTAACAATTTGAATTATCATAAAATCGCAATAAGGTAGGAACTGACGATATTAAAAGAATTAATGAGGATTAATGAGGAGTTTGACTTAAGCGAGAATAATAGGGATTGGAGAAGTGCGAAAAGGTGGTAACTAGGGAGATACTGTGGAGATGTTTGAGGATACTAAAGAATTCTCTTCGTTCATGGGAAGAATCTATTAAGTCCTTTGTTAATTTATCACCACTGAAAACATTTTACAACACGAATTGCACCGAAATATTTTCGCAGGAATTTTATTTCATTCGGACATTTCTTGACCAATATTTGCCAAAGATTTCTTTTAACTCTTTTGATCCCTATAATGACTTATTCGAGTAAAATGCATTACAACATTATGTAGCATTGTAAACCACAAATCCAAAATTCGCAAAAAATGGATTGGATTAATTGGTGCATGCATAGTGGTACTTTGAATGATGAAGAAGAAGAAGACTGCGAGATTTTTTGCTCTAGTTAAACTTTCATTCAATAGCAGCGTTTTATATTTTATGCTTTGTTTCTTGAAGTGTACCATTTCTTATTGCACTTACTTATTCAGACTGATTATTACCAAAGAATCATCTGACATTAGAAGTACCACCATCCAGTATTCTATTCTATTGCCAGTATTACTCTCAATTTTGCAAGACATGTTTATCGCTACCTGAGGAAACCTGAAGATAGGCGCTCCCAACTAAGATTACTACTCATTGAACCATTCTACATTTCCATTTTTATATAATTATTATTCTATCATTTCACATTATAAATTATCATTATTTTTTATTCAAATTTTATTTTGAATTTTTATATTCTAATTATTTATTTATTTTTTTGCAATTATTTCTGCAATTACTTTATTTCCGTATTTCCGTACTACTTGTTATTTCCGTATTTGTTTCTTGGCAATTCATTACTTCTTTTATTTTATCTATTCTTTTAGTAAAGTTTTCAAAAGTTTTTCAAAATTCGCATTCAGATTATATAATCGTGACAAATATAGAGCAATCCTTCTCTATTCATCTCTTCTTTCTCAGAAATATGAACTCCACCACATCCAAGCAGAAGGAAGAATAGGCTTACCATGAATGAGCTCAATTGGGAGCGCCGATGCTGAGGTTCGATTCCCCTCAGGAGTAAACCTCTAAACTCTTCTAAATTTCTCTCGTCAAGTGATTCTTTAGTCAAAAATCCTCTCAGAAGCAGCAATTCAACTTTAACACAACTTGGTGAATGCCAACCCTTTTACACCAAAGGAAAAATATTGGGTGAACTCGGCTTGCGGTTCAATTATCACCAAATGTGAGTGTGGTAGAACAGTAAATATTTAAAAAATATCTAAAATTTTATCCTATATTACGCATTTTAGGCAGAAAATTTCATTAAATCCTTCAATAAAATTTATTTCCAGAAGGCAAAACTGGGCTGCGACCGCGTTTTGTACTTTCGTCAAATTTTGTGGCCGCTGTTTCGTCAATGGTTTCTGCTAAAAATTTTTATTGTGTATTTTAATCATTTGCGGGATGTATTTTATTTATGCATTTTATTTGTAATTAAAATAATAGAAAAAATAAAAAAGTGGAAAGAGAATGCTTTATTTTGTGTTGTGCGTCTTAGGCGATTTCCATATTAAATTAGGTTTTTTCAAAAAATTTTCAGAATAAAATTTAATAAAAGCTTAAATTTACCAATAATTTCGAAGAAAAATAGGTTTTAATTAATTATTCGATTTATTTAAATTTGACTTTTGATGCTTTAGAAATCTAAACTTTTTAAAATTTTACACTTCTTGTTTTCTGATCAATTTTAAAAATTATTTTTTGATTTGAAATTTGCCACAAAAAACGCTTTTTACATTAGAAAAATCGAGAGGGAACTTTTCTTAAAGGGCACTCACCATCGCTTCGTCCCGCTGGCTTGCCAGACTGCACGAATATGCCAGGGAAGCGTTTGGCGCATCGCCCAAACGTTTGGATTTTTGAAAGGACGGAACCTTAGCATCGCTGCTAAAGATTAAATATTTAAAATTGCAACTGCTGTTTTTATTTTCAGAACAATTAAATATTTAATTCACTTTAATTTAGACAAATAAAATCTTTTATTTTAAATTTAAAATTGTTACTTAGTTAATTTTTTATGTATTAATTATTTTATTTTTCTGATCACAGTTCAGCTAAGTCCTTTTAAACTTTTAATTTTTTTTACCAAACAACGATTAAAATAAAATAAATTTAAATAAATAAATTTGAGTTAAATTAGTTAAATTAAATAAATTATAAATCAAATCAATTAAACTCTATAAATAATATTTATATATTTTTGTATTATATGTCAATATATTATATATTTATTTATAGAAATATTTATATATATTTTATATATATATATATGTAATTTTATTTTTTTAAAATTTGATTGCCTTTTTATTTTTTTAAAAATTTCGTTGTCTATTTTATTATTTTCTTTAATTTTTTACAATAATAATTTTTTATAATAATAACAGGTTTATTCCTTCCATTTTGTCAAAAATCCGGGTGGCTGCTGGGGACCCACCTGTATCTCTGTCCCCAAGTGACTCTGTAGTGGAGGGGTTTTTATTAGATATTTTTGATATGGCGTCTGCTTCTCCCGACGCGCATGATATTCCAAATCCGATGGTACATACGATAAGTACACACTCCGTGCTTAAAGTATCCTAAGGCTGATAAATAAAATGCTCGCAAGCGAGGATAATTGCTCGAAACCTATCAAGAAGAACCCAGCTCTCTGCACGCGTGGCGAGGTATTATCCGTATCAGCGTGGAATGTAAGAGTGCTTATGAACGTTGCAAGCCAAGCGATCAATATCAACACTTTCTACTCACTACCCTTTCTAAATATCGTGTGGATATAGCTTGCTTGTCGGAGGTCCGCCTTCCTCATTTCAGGTCTCGAGTGATTATCAGTCCTGGCTCCGAGCAGAGGTACTGGTTATATCACTGTGGTGCTTCGGATAACTCGGCGAAATGGCTTAGTGATTGTCATATCTGAGCCCATTCCGCTTTGATTGAGTGGAAACTGGTAAGGGACCATATGGCCCATGCCCTATGTTTTAAAGGTAAGATCTGCAATATTTCGGTCATCAGTATCCATGCTCCAACTCTGTCGGCAGATGACCGTTATAAAGATAAGTTTCATGCGGAACTTCACCTGCTAACAAAGTCTCTACCAAAATATGACATGATTATAGCCGGGGGGATGAGGGAGGGTGACTGGAATGCGCGCATAGGTGTTGATCCCGCTGCGATGACTTCTACAATTGGCAAATATTGCATCGGAGATTGGTGCGCCAATGGGAAATGCGTTCTTCATTGTGCCGAAGAGCATGAACTTTTTATTACTAATACTTGCTTCCAGTATCGTAGAAAATCATAGATCTAGTCACATGAAATTCCCCGGATAACCAACACTTTAACCAGATTGATTATATCTTAGTCAGTCACTGTTGGAAGAGTTTTATACTAGATAAACGGCAATCTTCAAGGATCTAACCATGTTATGGTTCGAGCCAAGATTCGCATAAAACTGACAACTCGGCATCAGTATCCATGCTCCAACTCTGTCGGCAGATGACCGTTATAAAGATAAGTTTCATGCGGAACTTCACCTGCTAACAAAGTCTCTACCAAAATATGACATGATTATAGCCGGGGGGATGAGGCATCTCCTTAAACTATCTCAAATTAAAAAATGGAGCATCTCAGTGATACAAATATCAGTGATTTTTCTGGAACGGCAAATGAATACTGGTCCAAACTAAAGGAATATCTCCGAAAGTTAGCCACTTCCACGCTAAAGCATACTAGTAGGAGGCGTGCTAGTTGGGTATCGGGAGCAACTGTCCAACTGTCTGAAAAAGCTGCCAAAGCACGAATGTCAGATGATCCTGACTACCGGATGCTTCGAAGATTTGCAACGAAAGCAGCACGGTGAGACAGAAATTATTGGAATGACATGGTCTCAAGAATGGAGGCGGCGGCTCCATTAGGCGATAATAGGAAACTATGACTCGAGGAACGATGAGGGACAGCAATGGCATGCCAGCCAAGAGTATTAAGGATCGCCTCATAAGATAGAAAGAATTCTTTGTGGCCAAACTTAACCATGAAGCGCCATCTGTTGCCCCTTATATAACTGATACGTTTGCCGAAGCATACGTTTCCAATTGCGAGCCTCCAACACAAAAAGAAATAATTTCAGTTATCCATAAGCTTAAGACCAACAAAACTCCAGGAGAAGATGGTCTTCGGGCTGAGCTTTTCAAATGCTGTCCATTGTCCTTCATAAGGCACCTTCAATGTACTCTTTAGTATGGAAAAAAGAAATATTACCAGATGATTGGAGCAAACCAATTCTGCTCCCAATTCTCAAGAAAGGTGATAGGACATACTGCGACAATTATCGAGGAATCAGCCTATTAGACGTCTTAGCAAAAATTTTTTTTTTCCCTGCTACTCAACAGACTTATGGAAGTACAAGACAGCAGGATGCGCTCTAATCAAGCTAGTTTCAGACCAGGGCGCGATTATGCTGACCAGATATTCACGTTAAGAAGGGTGTTGGAACATCGCTTCAGATATTTGCAACCTACTGTCACGTGTTTCATCGACTTTGTGGCTGCCTTTGATCCAATTGATAGAAAGGCGCTTTGGAGGTTGATGGAATGTGACGGTGTTCCAGAGATGATCATTTGACTCATAAAGGCATTTTATGAGCATACGTCGGCGCAGGTATACATGGAAAACTGACAAACTCCTTTGAAATAAGAACTGGTGTTCGTAAAAGATGCGTCCTTTCCCCTACAATATTCAGCTATGTGATAAACTGGGTGATGGACACCGCTTGTTGGCACTCAAGAAGTGTCAAAATCAGTCCAGAGCATCGTATCACAGATCTTGAATACGCTGATGATATGGTCCTTTTTGCTGACAGTTGTAACGAAATGCAAGTAATGCTAAATAACGGGTCAGCAACTCCAGCAAGAATCAGACTCAGGATTAGTGTGCACAGAACGAAAGTTTTCGTCTTATGTACAAGAAGCTGATAATGCCTCTTTTTATAAATTCATTGCCGGTCGAGGAAATACCCGATTTTAAATACCTTGGGTCCACTCTAATATCAAATGACCAGTCAAAAGACGATATTATAAAATCACGGCAGCTAGAAATGCGTTGACGAAATCTTTATAGAGTCGTACTGAAATTACCATTAAAAAACAAGTCCGCATCTATATAGCCGTGATTCGTTCGATCTTGCTATATGGTTCTGAGATATGGCCAATGAGAGTAGAGGATATTAAGAAGCTATCTACCTTTGACTCTTGTCAAATATAATATAATATAATTAAAGAATTGCATGTTTTTTTCGAATTTAAATTTAAAATAACTGAAGTTTTTTCAGAAGAAAGTGTATTCGTATATTAAATGGATCATATTAATTGCAATGAAAGTTTACTAGAAAAATATGTTCTTTCTTTAATTAAGCATATCGACACGACGTGTTCATTGATTGATAAAGCATCTATAGACTTCAAGCAGGTGAATATTTTTAATAGAATAATAAATAAATTTTATTTTGCAGTTAGGGTGATAGAATGGCTCAGTGGATTATTAGGACATTTTACAGCCTCAATGATAGAGGTTCAATGCCGGCAGGAGTAAACCTGTCTTTCGAAATCCGATCGTGGTAAAATAAATTAAATATAACTCACTTTCTGAGAAATTTTCAGAAGCTGGTAGAGCGAACCTAACCAGAAATGGTAAATGTTCCTCAAAAAAATGTATATATATATATATAAATATATGTATTAGTCGAGTAGAATAAATTACATATACGTTAATTATCTTTTAATCGCAAATTGTCACTAATCCAGATTTCGTGAAATGTTGATTGGGATGAGTAGGAATAGATGCATTAGATTCATAAATTAGCTGTGTATTTCTGCATATTTTAATGATACATTTTGCTAGCTTTTGTTTAAGGGTAATTCTCAATGCCAATGTATGATTCAAACCTATTATATCCTTTCTAAATATTTTATGAAAAAAAATCACAAAAATTATTCAAGAAAAGTGGCTAATTTGACTAAAAACTATGCAAAAAAAATAAGGGAGCTACAGTGATTTATGAATTTTTTAAATGAATAATGAAATTTTAAAATTATTGAGTTATTTGATGTTTATCTTTGGTTTTCCGAGTTTTTTTGGTGCTAGATTTGCTTTCTTTGGGATCTCTCATACAATTTTGTACATGATTTTAAAATCTTTATAATTTCTCATTTTTCAAAAGTGAATTTATAGCTAAAGAGTGATTTATGGCCAGTTTGTTTGAATGAAGAATCTTTTTTGGATCGTCTTTCATTAACCACAACACATTTTGTCTCTCAGACTAATAGAATTATTCAATGTCTTAAAAATTCATGTGATGGTGCAATAAATGATCAAACGCAGTTTATTTCAGCTTTGAACTATAGGTAATTCTTTCTTACATTTTAAGAATAAGGTATAGTGGATATATAGATGTATAAAGGATTTAAAAATATACATAGATATATAGATTAATAGGTATATGGGTAAGGGATAGAATGGCTCAGTGGGTTGTTCATTTCGGAGTACCGATGCTGAGGTTCTATCCTCTGCGGGAGTAAATCTGTACGAAAACCCGGGTGATGCTGGCGACTCACCTGCATTTCTATCGCCAAGGAATATGTCTGGCATATTTGTCCAATGCGACAAGCCAGTGGAGCGAGTTTAACCAGTAATGGTGAAAACTCTTAAAAAAAATATAGATAGGTAAAAATATATATATAGGTAAAATTTGGTCATATGAAAATATTTCATCATAATTTCCTCAAAATTTTTTTTTTCATTTTTCTCGTTCTACTGATATATTCATTTACTTTGAACTCATCTATACTAATTTATAAATATATATTTGTTTTTCAGAAGTTCTCTTGTAGTGAATGTATCAGTAGATCATAACTATAATAATGCAACTTGACAATTTTCCTGCTTTTCTTTTTGAGTCAGTAGAATATCGTTTACTCATTTTTTTAATAGTTTAAATTCATGCGAACTCGAGACAATATCGTCTTCATCTGATCCGACTGATATTTGGCGGAATGAGTTAAACTTCTTGATTGATACTGAAAAAACATGTGGATCAGTGGTAAATGGCAACATTTTGCCGACCATTTTTTCGGCTGTTGCCAACAAAAAGGATTCTACAGAAAGAAGCGAAATTCAGCTTAGATCAGAATTCGTTATCAAAGAAGAAGTCATTGAAATGGATGATATAATGGAGAAAAATTCCAATAAAGTAAGTTCTTGTTTTTTTCTATTTTTAATTGCATCCAAGAATTTTAATTATTTTATTGCTTAATTATGACTTTTCAGAATTGTTATTTGAAAGACTGTAATAAGATAAGGCTTTATAGCCATATACGATCGCTTTTTTTTGCCGAATCGCTTTTTAAAATTTATATGCCTTCTGAAATTTGTTGGTTGTTTAATCGAACTGTTCCTTATAAAATATTTTTTGAAGAGTCAGATTGGGATGAATTAATTAAATAGCTTTTATTTTCTCTTGTTTTTTATTAACTTTTTGAATTAATTTACGATTAGAGTTCTCCGAGATTTATCCAAAATTTTCCTCTTTCGAAAAAATATATATATGAAAAGCAAAAGTAAAGTAATATGTTTGATATCGATTAGAAAATGGACTTTCAATAATCTGCTTATTTCCGCTTGACAAACTTGAGTGTTATCAGTCTCTTCTTTAAATAATATTTTTTACCTATTTGCTAGTTTTTCATATTGTTGAGGAATCGCTTAAAATCTTTGAATTTTTTTTTCGATTACATAGGTAAAACGTGGAAGAGGTCTTTTGGTTACATGCTTTTCGCTATATTTTGATTATCCTAGCACATATTTTTTTACACCAATTTTTTTCGGAAAGAAATCATATTCATTAAAATAAATACAAATATAAATACAAATTTAAAAATTCTTACAAATTTTTTATTTTTGAGCTATAAATTTATTGAACAGATTTGTTTATATTTGAATAAAGTTATAAAGTCATCAGTAATCTTCAGATTTTATGTTTTTATTTCTTGTATATTGAAATTTCGTAATTATTTATTTGTGTAATTTAGCAATTCTAATATAACAATTCGAAATTTGTTCATTCGTTACTTTTTTATACTTACTTCATGAAACTTACTTCAACTTAATTTACTTCATGAAACTTTTTTGTTTTGAATTTTGCCGTCACTTGTCCAAGTTTTCTTTTTATCTTATCATATATTAATACTAATAATACTAATAATCTTTTTTTTTAATACTAATAATAATAATATAGTAAAAATGAATGTTAAATTAAGTTTATTTGTTTTATGAATGTTTTATTGTCAGTTTCTTTATTTCGGAATATTGATGATCGGCAATCAGTAGAAAGTAGTCATTGTTCTGTTTTACTGCTTTGAACCAAATTATTTTTGGTCTTTTGCTATTAGAAAGTCATCAATTTTATAAATATTTATGTAGCCAAGTTTTTGGAAACAACTGTTGAATGGTATATTCTGTGAGAAAAAATGGGAGGCCAGGAATAACAACTGAGTTCGTTTCGCAAAGAATCGTTAAAAGTGAATTGTGATTAATGCTGGTATCTATCTGCGCATCTATCTCCGTGTAATTCTCTGACAGAAAAGTTCCACTATTTTGATTATTTTGATAAATCACGATGATAGGGAAAAAAGTTTCGAATTTTGAATTTTATGTTTATGGAATAAACAATGTGGATTTAATACTGATTGCTTCTTATCATATTTATTTTTGTCATTTTTTTTAATTTTTGGATAATTTGCACAGTTAAAATTATATGGCTTGTCAGGAAGCAGTAATTGTACTGTAATCGTCCGATAGTTAGTGGTAGTAGATTGTCGGCTGTCAAATCATTAAATTTATGCATATATAATTTTCCTTCTTATTTTTTGGATTTATTTGCTTTTAATTCTTCTTACAAGAAGCTTATTTTAATTCAATTGATGTAAACTTTCATTTTAGTTATAAAAGCATCTTTTCGAAATTTTTACCTATTTAAGAAAAGCTAATATTTTCAGTATCCATCAAATAATCGTTTGAACATTAATAGTGATAATAATGGAATTTCACGAAGAGCGATAAAAAATGCCATCGAAACTGAAGAAAATGAAAGGATGTTCTTAGCTGGTTTATTTTGTTTTTTGATATTAAATAGTATTAAATAGTATTTCTCCTTTTTTCTAAAACTAAATTGCACTGGAAGCGGTGCCACAGTGGACTTCATCCTTTCTTTTTATGTAAATGAATATTGGAAAGGATAAATAAAAAATAGAAAGATGGAACGAAAAAGAAAAGGAGAAAAAGAGAAGAAAGAAAGCACATGAGCCTATCGATGGATAAAATAATCTCGCTGCGCAAATTTTAATTGATAATTTTAAACGCCGAAAAATTCCAACTGTTCAATTGTTTTTTAGTCCATTAATTTTTTTGTTGTTCAGATGCTGAAATTCAGAAAACAGATTTTAACGAAGAAAATCAACGAGTGAAGTTTTTTTTGAATTCCATGAAAATATAGAAATTTTCCATTAATTTTTAAGGAAATTAAAAAAAAATCTAATCTGACATCTAATAAATATAAATCTGAACGTTTCACTTAAGCGATAACCTCTCATCATCACACTAATAAAAATTAGTATGTATATGAGGCCTTTCAGATTTCGCTTGAATTCGTTTGTCGACCGTTCCGAATTTGTCTTCCTATTTTAAATTGTGATTTCGACGCACTTATGGAAAAAAATCAGGTGTTTAATTTCTTATCGAGTTAATTGCCAAAATGGCATATTTTTATTTTTCCTCGAAAATTTTTTGTTCTGTTCAGGATGTTTAATTTGTGGAACTTCTTAATATCTGAAGTATTAATGTTTTTCAAACGATTTTAGTTTATTTGTTTCATTTAAGTTTTTATTTTCTATTTTTTTGGCAACTAGAAATATTGCTTTGTAATATTTCATTATTCTTGTTTTTATGATCCAATTGCCTTATACTTTGAGTCTTAGAAATTTTCATGAGTACCAAAGTGCAATCCACAAGCATTTACCTATTTTTTATATTTTTTATATATTCTTTGGATTTTATAGATCTTTTTAGTTTCAAATTTAAATAAGAAATTTTTAGGAAAAAGATGAAAGAAAAGAGGAAAAAAGTTCTAGCAGAACACCAGCATTTTCTTCAGATGATGAGATTGATTGTTTGTTACGTGCCAGTAAATTGGATTTGAATGATGAAACGATTAGATCAAATTTCACTCATAATAATTATAATGAACAATGGAAGAAAACAAGAACTGAAAGCAAAGAAAGTCTAGAAAATGAACTGGATAACGTAATTTCTTTTTATTCCACTTTCCCAGTTGCATTTGATTATAGATGAAATTGAATCATATTTATTGTTGATTTTTAAATTAATTCCAAATTGCAAATTTTACAAAGTCTTATATTATAGTTCTTTATGAATTCTGAGTCTTTCCAATTGTCGAATTCTGTCGATTCTTCTGAAAAAAGCGCTGAGACCGAAATCACAAATGAAAAAAAGAATTTTTCGCCAGGTAACAAGCGACGAATGCAAAGTTTGAATCGTTCGAAAGAAGAATTTATGATAGGCGAAGCGCGAACGACTGGAAGGTTTTTTTCTTCTATTTTGCTGATTATTTATTTTTTCCCCTAATACTGCTCATTCCTGGATAACTCTGCTGGTTTATCAGATGAGGCAAATTCTTGCCAAGAAATTGCAATAGATACAGAGGTGAGTCATCAGTATCATCCAATTTATTATTTACATCAATTTTTAACCGATTATCATAACAAATAAAATTGAAAAAAATCGAATATGAATAGTACTTACTATAAAATTTTTAATAGCTAAATTTTTAATAGCTATAAAGTTGGTACGAATGGCGGGTCGAGATCAGGAACGACTGGCTCAAAGAAACAAACTGATTGTAGAACTAGAGAGGTTTTTGATTTTCTAAAGGATTTTTAAAAAATTGAAAAAGAAACGTCTTTAATATTTATAATTTATTTCGAAAACTTTTTGTCAGGATAACGAGTTTTCTGTGGGCCATTTGTTGACAGAATCTGAAGAAGACGATGATGGTATTGCTTCATCAAGTACATTTAAACCAAAAAAATACATCAGAAAGTAATTTCCTAATGTTTTTAAAAGAAGTGAATATTTTCCACCTTTGCTATAAATTAACGATTGGTGAACTGTAATAAAATTTATAGTTTTAAAAATTTTATAAATTTTATAGAATAGTTTATGTACTGTATTTTATAATTATTTTTATAGTAAATTTTATAAAATAAAATTTAATCATAAAATGTTTTATTTAGTGAAGGATATCTTCCATACGTAAATGTGGGAAAACAATATTGATATTGTTTAGAATGTTTTAGATTCATTTTCAGCTATGCACAAAAAAAAAAATTAGTTTTTTTGCTGAAAGAAATATTGCAATATTTTTTACATCGTTAATAATTTTTTCACGCTTTATTTCAATTAATAATTTTTCTTCATTCTTTTTTCAGGCGACAGAGGCTGATTCCTTCTGATTCGGAAAATGAAAAGTCGAGTAATGATGGCGAAGAGGACCATCATTCAGATCTGAAGGAATTTGCTAGTAATTCCAATGATATGGTTTCATGGAGCGATGATAGCAATGATGAACTGAAAAGGAACTTTAAAAGCAAAAAATACGAAAGGTCTGTCTTTATTAAATTTATATATAAAATTTAATCATAAAATATAAATATATTTTCTTTGAATATTTTATTTTTTACTGCTTTTTTCAAGCTGCAAAAAATGCTATATTCATTGTAATTTTTTTTTTTTCCTAATAAATTCGATTAAATCAGTCATTAACTGAATGGGTTTAGATATGAAAATTTTTTGTTTATAAAATATAAAGTAAAGTTATCATTTAAACTTTAACATTATTTGTGATTTTAATCATGATTTTAATCCCTCCCACTTATTTTCTAGAGCGAAACCTAAACGAAGAAAACGTGTTCATTTGGATGATTCATCATCAAGTGAAGACGAAATGGATCGTGAAAAATCAAAAACTTCGAAAAAAATAGCTAGACCTATGATGAGTCGTGAAAAATTGCAAAAAGAAACAATTGATGCTGAAAAAGCTGAAAAAGAGCGACGAAAACGTCTTGAAGCTAAACAGAGAGAGGTATTGGATTGTAACAATTATGAGTTTTATATAATATACATTATATATATATATATATATAATATATTCATGTATAATCTTCTTATCTGGCATTTCAATGGTTATGCAAACATTTTATATAGAGGATATAAGAACAATCGTTTTGTGACTGGAAAAATATATGTTACGCTATATAACTCTAAAGGTTAAACTAAAATATATATATATATATATATATATATATATAACTTTATCAGTTCTATAAGATTCTAATTAATGATAGAGATTACAACAGAGAACCTCACTCCTCTCAGAATGAAACTCGATTGATGGTTATGATGCAAAGCGGACATTAAATGCAGTTTACGGAATAATCTTGCATATAGCTTTGCATTGCGAAGTCATATGAAAATTGATTATTCAATCATCTCGATTTGAACTGGTTCGAAATATATATTTATTATTTTTTACATCGAAAGTGTGCCAGAAATGTTTGCTATGGGCGAGAAGATTTTTATATGGCCTTTCATAAGGATATTTGCAGACTTTAGTCTGTTAAAGGCGAGTGTTCCGAATAAATACAGACTAGATTAGGTATTGATATCTGAAGAAATATAAACCGATTGCTTGTGTTCTTATAGGCGAAGATCGAAGCTTGTGATAGCATTTTTATGGCGATAGAAATAGTCCGAGTAATTTTCGAAAAATGTCGAGTCGAACTATTTTCCACAGCCTCTTGTTGCAATACGACTAGATGTACCAAAGCATATCAGCACGTATCTAAAACTAGCAAAGAGAGGAAATAGTCCTACATTACCAAGATAGGCGTGATCAAATCGTTAATCCATAGTAGCTATATAGTGGCCTTGTGTCTTTGAATCTTTGAATTGCCATTCTATATAAGGAGTCCATAACTTAAAGTGTGTTTCTTCAAAGATCTTTCTAGAGGAGTAATCGTTGAGATGAGTTGTTGTTAGGTTAAATGGTATGCGTCCTAGTTTAGGTTCTGGCTATTTTAAATTTCCTAAATAAGTGTTGCAGATTGATCAAGTTTCTAACGTCGAAACAGTTTTTATTGAAAGATGAAGCATTAGCAATATTATTTTTGCCTTTAATATCACAAGTGAACAATGAATGATAGATGTCTCGCTTTTCATGGATAGTGTTTAGATGCGACGATACTGCAAAAATAACTTGCGATCATTCAACATAAAGAATTGAAATAGGGTCAGAAATATAAGCATACAAATAATTGCAAACAGCTTTTTGCTAAAAGCGCTTTATTTCTTTTCTATTCTATTTAGACTTCAAGCTTCGAAATTTTTGAAAGATATTGGAATCCTTATTGTTGTTGTTGCAATATTCTAGCGGAAGAGTCGGAATCATCTATCATCAATTTGCTTAGTGACTAATCGACCGGATTAAACAATATTAGATCCAACGCATTTTTAATATCATTAAATGTAGATCCCTATATTTAGAAAGGTAGAAGGGTTTTACCAACTAAAAGATCCATTAGCGATTTAGTCATTTCATCTGTGGAAGAATCGACTATAGAAACTTGTCTCTTGCTTTGGTCGTTGGTTGTGGAAGGTGGTTTGAATCCTGTGGTCATATTCCTAAGCATAATATCCAAAGAAGCCTAATTTCACTCATCCGAATTATTGCGACTAAGGCGTCGACAATATCATGTCCACTTGAAATTAAAGGTGGTACTATATTGAACTTGTTGCCAATAAGTTGTCGATTTATATATGGGAAAACGATAAGTTACTAATAATGTTGTCGATGAACTTGTTGAAAAAATTTGTATAATGTTTTAGAGATCAAATAATCCAAGCGGTGTGGTGATGGCTGTCTTAGATTGTTAGCAGATTCAATAGAAATTTAGTTCATGAATTAAGTCAAAAAAAGTCAAAAAAGTGTTATATCCCTGTAGATTGGTGCTAAAACCTTTAATATGAGGAATTGTCTGTTAAGGCAATACGATTCAACGCGCGATGTGCTTACTAGGTTTCCTGAAAATTTCGGTACCATATGGAGAAGTGAGGGACACTCACAAGACAGTATTAGAATTCTTGCTTATTTCCTTGAATCGATCAGGAGCAAATCTGTATGGCTTGGGTGACCTTTAGTTTCAGTATGGTAAATTACATCAGTATGGTATTTGACTGAAGTGTCTTTATAGTGAGAAAGGAAAATTGTTGATAATGTTGTAGAAATCATTGTTCAATTTCAACTTTGTTAAAATTTACATAAGTGAAGGAGTATCCTTAATACCAGAATGAATTTTTATATTAAGCGACTTCTTGCTATCAAGTAAGTATTTTTTGCTGACGTCCACTATTTGAGATGCAAGAAATTGTTTCTGAATGTTTACGTTTGTGAAAATAAAAATCCAAGATATCTGCGGGAGTCCAAAGTCTGTAATCAGTAGCTCTCCATATCTGTTGGTTAGTTCTGTCGACTGCTTGAATTTGTTCCAGTGGCAGATTCTTATAGACTTCCGTTCTTCATCAGATGTTGCTGATGCTGTTTTTGGTACTAATGTCCATTAGGAAACAACATGGATATTTTTATCAATGTTGATAAGAAACGTGAAGACTAAGGGCCAACAATGTTCGCTTTTGTTAGGCAATGGTATGGTTTTTTTATCAGTTTCTTTTTGTTATAGGGTGATGTACAATTCTTTGCGCAAAATCATCTCTTATCGAAGCTAATATTTTGAATCCTTTTTTTTAACCAAATTCTTCAATGAAAAGTTTTTGTAATCGTTATCTCTATAGATAACAGTATTGTCTCAACAGTGCGTTTTTAGGTCTCTTAAAGTTTCATAAGGCAAAAAGATAATATTATGAATTTAGCACCAGCATTTTCTGCCAATTGAGTAATTATATAGCCAAATTTTTTTATATTTTACAATAGAGTTATATTGCATAATTCCATATAACCAAATCTTAATTGGTTATATTGAAAAGAATTAGAGGCTCTGAAGGGCTTGCTAGTTCGTTAAGGCGACAATTTGAATTTTAACTTCCGGTTTAATTTCGTAATTTGATATGGTAATTGGAAAATTGGAAAATACAAATCCAATATCAAATCGTCACCAATTATGCTACTTAACCTGGAAGGTTAAAAGATAAATAACACAGAATAGCTTTATTAAACCGACATTCCGTGAATCATAAGGATGAATAATTACTGTATCTGTATATGTAAAAACCTTATCATCTTGAAAATTCCGACTAATAGTGGAAGCGGTCTCAATAAAAGATTTAAAGATTTATGATAAATTTATTAAATATTCTTCTCATTACTTTTTACATGGCCGTGATAGTAAAACATATTTGCGGCAGATTGGAAATGTTTGGAAATGATTATGATCCTTGATTTGCATTACTGATTATGCTTTATTCCAGTTCAATGGTATTGAAATGGTTGAGGGATCAGATTTAGCCACTGCTTTAGGCTCACAAACCATTCAACAACTCAAAAGCGTCGTATTAGATCCTGATCTAAGTGGCAATCCACCTCAACCGGTCGCTGTTCACCCATCGCTTGTACGATGTCTCAAGCCACACCAAGCAAAAGGAATTCAGTTTCTATATGATAGTACCATCGAATCGCTTGATCGCATAAAGGATGGCGGAGGTGGTGGTATTCTTGCCCACTGTATGGGCCTAGGAAAGACTTTACAAGTCAGTGGGGTCTTCATCTTCATCATAACTTTTTGCTTTATTTTTTAAATTTCTTTTTGTTCACGCTTCTTTTTCATGTAATTAAGATTTTTTGTTTGCTTTACCATCTAGCATTTTCCTATTAAATATTTTTTGAAGGTAATAGCTTTTCTACACACTATTTTGATGTATCCGAAAATTTCTGATTATATAAAACGTGTATTGGTTATCGTACCGAAAAATGTCGCGTTAAATTGGTATAGTGAATTTCAAAAGTGGCTATATAATGATGATATTGATCCTGAGCTTGCAACAATTGATGTTTGTATTTCGAAAATTTGGATATTTAAAATATTCGAAATTAGAAATTTCTCTTTGTCATTGATTATATTCTATGGTCAAATTTTTGAAGGTTATGGAATTTGATTCATTGAAAAATAACAATGACCGTCATGCAGCCTTAAAGAATTGGTATAATTGTTGTGAACCTTCAGTAATGATAATTGGTTATGATATGTTTAGAATCTTGGTGCAAGACGATGATGATCGGGTTATTTCCATCTATTTAACTTTTAAATTCGAGATTTTTTGAATGCATCATTTTATTTATGGAAATAAGAATTTTAGAATAAAAGGAAAGGTGATTCTGAAGGAAACAAAAAAAATAAGAACAAGCGAATCAAGAAATTTCAAAAAATGCAACCCGATTTTCGGAAATTTCTACAAAATCCAGGTGGCCATTTTTTTAAAATAAATTATCTTGCTTTTTTTCAAAAATTTTTTTGAGATGATTTTTTCAATGTTTATTTTAGGACCTGATCTAATTGTCTGTGATGAAGCGCATAAATTGAAAAATGCAGAGTCGACATTGGCCAAAACGATGTTGAAAATACGTACCAAACGACGTATTTGTCTTAGTGGTACTCCTCTCCAAAATAATTTGCTCGAGTATCATTGCATGGTCAGTTTTGTTAAGCCAGGATTGCTTGGTACAAAAACAGAATTTTCAAACCGTTTTGCTAACATCATCAATCGTGGACGTACAAAAGATGCTACTCCTACTGAAGTGCGTTTCATGAAGCGTCGGTGTCATGTTTTATACGAACATTTAAAGAAAGTTGTTGATGTAAGCTGTTTTAATCGTTTTTTTACATATTTGGAAGAATTTTTTTCATAAATTCAGTTATTTGAAAATAAAAATTAAGAATGATTATGGTAATTATGATATTATATCAAGAGTGCTGTTTTAAAAAACTCTCTCTTTTTCGAAATTTTTAAATTCATTAAACTTTGAAAACGGAAAATTATTAGATAATTTTAAAAAGTTTTTATTGAAAAATTTTAAATGGATTTGTCGATTTATTTTCAAAATATTATGATTTAAGCGCAAAGATTATCGTGTGTTAACTGAAGCAATTCCACCGAAACAAGAATATGTGATAAACATAAGACTGACTCCTCGACAAATTGCTCTTTATCGTACGTTTTTGGAATCTGTTGGTCAGGACGAAATCGGCCTAAGCAAACGCATTCTTCCAGATTATCATATTTTAGCAAGAATTTGGACTCATCCGTATCAGTTGATTTCCCATGAAATCAATAGCGAACGAAAGGTGTTTAGCGTATATGTCATTATAAATAAAAATGAATTTTTTAAAAAATCCTCGAAAATTGAAAGTTTACATATATTCTTATAAAGATGAATTCTTTCAAGAGGAAAAAAAAGATTAATGCCAATGAAAATTTTATTTCCTTATTTTTTTTCATTTAAAATTTCTTTTTTTAGAAATTTATTTAGAAATTATTTAAAAATTAGCTTTACAAGATTATCGAAATGCACTTGTCAAACAATAAAATTTAAAAAATAAAAAAGAGAATGCATATTTAGCAAATTTATTTACAATTCAGCGTTTGGCATTGCAAGAAAAAGAAAGTGATGACGATTTTATTGATGATGAAGAAATAGAAGAAAGTGAAGAAAGCGATTCTTCAGTTAAAGTGGAATCTGATGATGATATAATTAATATGTAAATTTTTCGTCTCAGTTTTTTATTTGTCAATATCTTCTTTCCCAGAATTTTAAGATTTTTAAATTGTGAAAACTCACTGAACTTCCTTTAGTGATGAAGTGGCTCCAAAAAAACTGAATATAAATGCATATAAATGTCGCAGATCCAAACGCATAGCGGGTGAACCTCTTGAAGAAATTTATGATGATGCGGTAACTTGTAATCGCTCCGGCTGGTATTCAGAATCCGGCCTCGTTTCTGACGCTGATCGGAACGATTTTTTTCTTAGCAATAAATTAAGACTGCTTACAGAAATATTGAAAAAATGTGAAGAAATCGGTGATAAATTGTAAGTTTAATCGTATAATTCTGAAATTCAAATTATTGTTAATAAAATTTTATCAATGTTGTTTGAAAATTTCTCAAATATCGCTGCATTTCAGATTGGTGTTTTCGCAAAGTATCGAATCTCTCGCACTCATTAAGCGTATGCTTCGGTATCTGGATAGCGAGGACTTGTGGTTTTCAGATGGTCATGAAATAGCAAAAATTGTTGGTGAAACGTGGGGATGGGTTGAAGGGTTGGATTTCATGGTTAAATTTTTTGAACGTTTTCAATTAATTTTTTAAATCGCTTTGCATCTATTCACTTAAAATATGTAATATACATTATATATTTTATAATATATTATTATATTACAATATACATATTATAATACATATACATATATATATATATATATTTCCCAAAAAAAACAATTTAGAAATGTCAGAATTATTCTTCTGAGAAAATTTTAGAAAAAATTTGGAAATTAAAAAATCTGATCGATCTGATTGAATCTATTGTTTATTATCAAGAAAATTTGATTTTCAATTTTTATATTTTTCTTAATTTTTTGATTCGCTATTCATTATTCATTCATTATTCATATTTATTCATTACTCCCAGATAGATGTTGTACATTTGTCACCTTTAATACAGTGTTTTATTTGACAGAAATACGATTTTTTATTATTATTTTTTGAGGTAATTGATGGTCAAGTACAGTCTAGCAAACGACAAGAAGTTCAAAATAAATTCAATGATCCCGAAAACTTACGGTATTTAATTGTTGTTTATAATATCTGTTGCATAAACAATTTGTTTTTTTCTTTTTAAATAGTATAAATAGTATTCTTTTGATGATTTTTGTCATGACGAACTTTCATGTTGTTTCATGTGAAGCATCATTTAGTGCACGACTTATGCTTATATCTACTCGTGCTGGTTCTCTTGGTACAAATATGGTATCTGCTAATCGAGTGGTCATATTCGATGCTTGTTGGAATCCATCACATGATACTCAGTCGCTTTTTCGAGTTTATCGATTTGGGCAAACGAAACCTGTATATATATATCGCTTTATCGCTCAGGTAATAAAAATTTAATTTCTTGGTATAACAAACTCCAAAAGTGGCAAAATATGAAGTAATTAATAAATTAATAAGTAATTAATAAAAAAATTAGTATTTTTTTCTGTTATATTTATTTCTATACAAAAAAAATGGTTTTCTTAGTTACGCATCACTTCTTTATTATTGATTCTAACCTAATTTCTACACAAGTTTTTAATAACTTCTGGCTGAATTGCTGATGGCCGTATTTCCAAATTATTTATTTATAGATAGCAATAATAGTATAATTAATGATATCGAATGGATTATGAGATAACGAAACATTATAACAGAGTTCTTATATGAAGAAATATTAGTGCTAAAAAAATTTTAGATTTTACTGCCTATTCAGAAGAATATTTTTATATAAGAAGTATAAAATAATCATAGTTACAAAGAATTATGACAAAAATTTGAGTTTTGCCTTAGGCTGCCATTGCGCAGCCCATCGAACTTGTATTAGGTCATGGTGAAACAATAAATATAATATTCATCATCTGCAATTCTATGCAGTTTCCATAACTGCTTATCTTTTTCCTCATGAATTTGATCATTAATTAGCTAACATTAAAAGTGTATTACTAAAAATAATTGATTCACTTGCTGTAGAAGTAGGGGCAGAATTGTTTGGTGCGATTTCATCATGATTTTTTTTGAGAAAGATTCAATATGAGTTCATCGTGATGATTGTTTGGATCATCGATTTGATATACATAATAATGATTTACATATTCGTACATAGCGAAAATTTGATCGCTCCAAATTTCTGTTTTTGTTGATAGTTTTTCATAATTTTTGAAATGTATTATTCATGGGCCGTTTTAATCTTTTTTGAAAAAATTAAATTTCTGTTTTCCAGCCCAGTTTGATTTTAATTTTTTTGGCCATTTAATTCAAATTCACTTGGTGAGGTTTTAGTTCTCAATATATATTTCTTTTCAAATATGTGAAGGGTACCATGGAAGAACTCATATATAAGCGTCAAGTGACAAAGGAATCTACTTCTTTACGTGTTGTTGATGAGGCGCAAATTCAGCGACATTTTGCTATCGATGATCTTCAAGAACTTTACAAGTTTAATCCAGATGAAATTGATTCAGATCCAAGCAAAAGGCCTAGTATGGCTCCTCCTAAAGTTCGTCACTTTTCTATTCTCTTTTCATTTTATTCAACTGCAAACGCTGTTTAAACGTTAATATTATCAAAACAAAATGGCATTTAGGTTTTTTGATGGATTTATCTTTTTAGGATCGTCTTCTTGCTGATATAATCTTTTCGCACAAGGATTGTATTGTAAATTATATTTTGCACGATTCGCTCTTTGAAAATCTCGAAGGAGAAAAGCTTACAGAGCAGGTAACTTTTGATAATAAATCGTCGCTGAAAGGTATATTTGCTTGGTTTTTTGTTTGAAATTTTGGCATCCTTGCGATTATTTATTTATTTATTTATTTTTTGCCTAAAGGATTCTAGAACTTTTTCTGTAAGAAAGAAGTTAATTATATGTTTAGGAATGTCAAGAAGCTTGGGATGATTATGAAAAAGAAAAGAGCATGACACTGACGAATCGTGGTCAATATTTGAGTTATGAGAATCAATTACTGGAAGAAAAAATGCGATTGTTGCAACAGGGGCCTGAAAGAAGTAGATTTGTTTTTTTACTAGTCCTTTTACTGATGTTTTTTGTCTATTGTTGTCTAATAAATTTAAAGAGCTTTCAGTTAATGCTTCATTGACTGATTTAAATTCCGATCCTCTCTTTGTATGTTGTTTCCAAGTGCATGGAATGGATACGACCACGGCTGCCCAAATTACTTTTCTGAAGAAGTCATTTTTTTCATTAATAATACTTTAAATATTCAAGTTTTCCTGAAATGTTAGTTACAGTATCTATTGTGAATGCAACCATTTTTTAAATTTTTTATTTACATGCACATTTTGATTTGGCTAGAAAAGTTTTATTGTTGGGAAGTTTCCTATATTTCAGATTTATTCACTTCTGTGAAGTTTCAAAGTATCTTTTTAAAATTTTTTTTTTTCAGATGCTTAGATAGTTTATTGCCTGGTATGTCCGTTAATATTCGAGGCGGTATGAATGAATTTTCTCCATTTTTCATGGCCATGGTTAATGTAAGAGTTTTTTTAAAATATTCATTTCCTTTTTTTGCTTTCTTATTATATTTTTAAAATTGTTTCTTGAGGAAGACACTCTTTTTGGATTGCAGGAAACGATTAATACAGGTGGGACCCATCTTATTTTGCTGAATAAAGCAATTAATACTTTTCGTACAGTTGTCGCTCTAGCAAGGAACGAACAAGATTGTTTACCAATATTGCGGCATCTTTATAGTATCGCTAATCAGTTTTTCGATCCAATGCAACCGCCACCCCTCTGAATGTATAGTTTAAGTTTAAGTTCAAATTTTAAGTTTTTAAGTTTTTTTCCAATTTCTTTTTCACCACTAAGATAGGTCTAATTTTTATTATTTTGAGAAATAATGCATTCCTATTTTGTGTTATTTGTTATATTAATTCCATTCTTTTTAATTTAATGTGAGATTACTCTTTCATATTAGCATAAGAAGTGAAAAGGTTTTCAAGCTATATTCCTTAGTTATTTTTTGTTTTTTCTTAGAAAAACGTAAAATTCTATTTCCTTTTGTCTTTAAAATCTAAATTATTTAAAAATTCACTTTCTCTGTTTATTTTTAAAAATTTTGCATTTTTGTGATTTGGTGTTTTGTGATTTGTATTTTGGTTTCAGTCAAAAAAATCTAGTTTTTTCTGGCCAGCGAATAGTTATAAGTTTACACCTAAAATTTTTAATTTTAATCTTTAATATTGATTAATTAAATAATTATTTAGGAGTGAAAAAAATATGATTTTGTTATAATTAATAATTGAAAATAATTGAAGATAATGGATGTAAATAAAAGATTTATGTTTTTGATAATTCACGTGATTTATTTTTAGTTAGAGCTGAGGCACTAATTAATTGCTAAATCAATATAAGTTGTGATAGCTGCTTTTGTAATTATTTTTTTCCTAGCTTTCATCAATTGTTAAATATTTTTTCTCTGACAACCCTCGTTTAGGCTGATTTCACTGATAACAAAGCGTGGTTTTAAAGAGTTTTTAATTCGCGCCACCCGATGTCATGCGTGAAAGCAATAGAAGTCATTCCTTTTTCCACACTTTGTAAGTCTAAGTCCTTATGTCGCCTATACGTTCAAAATCTCCTCCGATTACTTCTGTCCAGACGTTGGTTGCTCATATGCGCCAGTCATAGAGCAGAATATAATTTAACCAGCGTAGACACTTTGTGATGTAAGTGGATTATACGAGGTTTTATCGCTTGGAGAGCACGTGGGACGTCGATCAAAATAAAAAATGATTGACGTTTCCCATAGGCCATGTTTCGCAGCCATAATGGCAGCCATGCATTTAAATCAGATCAATACCAATTTTCATTTTGGTAGTGATTTTGTGGCGATTCTATGGAGCGAATGCGTTTTTTAAATGCGGAGTGAGAGAAATTCTTGGCCATTTGTTATAAGAATATCTAAGATATTTAAAGTTTAACATTTCCTCAACTCGTGGTGAATTGTATAAGATGATCGCTAAGTGGTAAATGTACCTAAATTCTCAGCAAATTTGCAGTTAATGTGAATTTTTGTGAGAAAATGTTATACTTCACTATAGAAATTCAGAAATGGTACTTAAGTTTTGGCCAATTGGGATACCCATTTAATGCATTTTATCAAAATTTATATAGTAATACGAATACTTAGTGATTTCATTTTTCAAATTGCAACAGATGACCTTGGATCTGGCTTTGGACCTTATTTCGTGTATGCAGTGTTTTTAATTCAGAATGCAGTGAAATCGGTGGAGAGGATGATGAGAGAGAATGCCGAGGACTAAACTATGTTCTAAACAAGAAATTGTGCGGAAGGTAGAGTGCAACATTGCTTCGTCTAAGCGAATATCATAGCTTTCTTTGCCATAAAATGGTTTCAATGTGGTGCGTAGGGGTTTTCATCCATCTCAAAATAGCGAATGGGTGGTGGTGCGGCAGCAGTGTAAATGGAGCAAATCAGTAATCTAGAAAAAGAAGAAATTTTAGTAATTCATTTAGCTTTTGATTCAGTGTTGAATCAGTGACAATAAATCGCAGCCAACAACGCATGAATCGTGTAATTAAATATAAGAAAGGTAAAAAGTCGTAAAGGCTCTAACTGATTTATTGTCGTTCTGCACATCCCGATAATGGCTAAATTAAAATCCATCACTGCTGTTCGCTCCCTGCATTGCAAGCAGGTTAAATCGGAAATACAGTATGAACTGATGAATTTGAACGACCTCAAACAGTTATTTCATAGACTGCTGGTGGTTCCCAGACCAGAAATTAATATTAGCTTGCAAGTTTTCCGGTTTCGAAAAATTCATGATCTTTTCAGTTCGCAATTAAATAATGAAGAATTTGCTATTTATTGCCATTTTTCTATTATTTCCCGTTGAAGCTCAGCGAAGATTGGCTGAAGAAAACGGATATCCTGTCGTTATTGGTAACTTCTTTATCTAAATTAAATGAACGAAAATTTCTCTCCAATTTGACATAAATATAAGTGGTGAAGCACAGAATTTTGATGTAGCAATACGCACACATTTCAGCGATATTCCATGGATTTCATGTTCCATGAGCTCTTTGGTTTCGCAGATGTTTCGGAATTTTCACACGTATATCAAATTATCTTAAATAATTTGGTTTCTTATTGGTGAACTATAGAATATCGATTATGATTGATTGATAGAACTTATTTCCACGATGTATGATGTACGGTTAGAGTGTGGATATGATGAAGTATTATGACGAAAATATTCTCAGTATTTTAAACATTAAGTCAGCATAGTTTCAGTGCCAGGATTAGGTGGATCACAGTTTGAAGCCAAACTTACTGGTAAACCTTCTGTAGTACATTATTTTTGTTTAAAGAAAACTGATGATTTCTTTGATTTATGGCTCAATCTCGAACTTCTTCCACTTTATGTTATGGATTGTTGGGCTGATAATATGAGGTTTATTTTTCTCTTATAAATGATGTATTAATAAATGTGTATTTGTTAATGAATCGTAGTTGGTGTTAGAGACCCGCGTCTATCCTCTCAAGTGATTCTCTGGTTCCTTTAATCAGAGCAGAAGAGATAATCATTTATCCATTTATAACTATTAAACTTAAACTATTTAAGATAATTGCTGATATAATTATTGTACTGTTCGCATTTCTTTTAGACTTTTTAAAGCGCATTTATTTTACTTAAAGGCTTGTTTATAACGAATCGACAGGAATGACATCAAACATGCCTGGAGTTGAAATTCGTGTTCCTGGATTTGGTACAACAGAAAATATAGAATGGCTGGATAAATCAAAAGCATCTGAGGGCAGATATTTTACGGATATCGTTGAGATGCTTGTTGCGATGGGTTATAAACGTGGCAAAAATCTTCTCGGAGCACCTTTCGATTGGAGACGAGCGCCAAGTACTACTCGTTTACAATTTTTAAATGAAATATCGAAGGTGTTATTATAAAAAAAGGTTATATAAGTTTTTCTAGTGGTTAATCTTGTCTATGTTAGATGAAATGGCTGATTTTTACTCAAATCTCAAGACGCTCATTGAAAATACCTACAAATACAACAGTAATAGGAAGATTGTAATTATAACACATAGTATGGGCAGTCCTGTTATGCTGTACTTCTACAATAAGGTCGTTGATCAGGTAATTATCTCGAATTCTTAATTCTTCACCTCAGTCGTTGATTATTTCCTTCTAGGAAATTTAAAGTCAGCAAGTTAATACCCATTTCCACGTCTATACACTCGCTCCGCTGACTATTAGTAGGGACAGTTTCAGAATCGCTTGGGGATAGAACAGTTGTGTCTCCAGCTAGGCTCAGATTCTGCTCGGAGAAATAATCCAAGCAACAACCACTCGACTATCCTATCTAATTGTTTTAAAAAAACATAACTTAAAATAAGCCATTCGGAGATGACTGCTTCCTTTCTAGGCTTGGAAGGATAAATTCATTAAATCACATATATCGCTTGGTGGAGCTTGGGGTGGTGCTATGCAGATAGTAAAGTTATTAGCCTCAGGTGAAATATTTTTTTCTTATTCATTCCACGAAAGAATTTGTTTGTCTGAATTTATTATTTGTTTAAGAGATTTAAGAGAAGAGATGATATAGCAAAATATTTAAGCCTAAGGCTTCAAGTTTAAGATACTTAAGTCCACATTAAAAAAGACCAAAATTTATGTGATAAGTGAAGATAGGAAGAGAAAAACGACGCTGAAAACAAAATCTGCAATTTTAATTGTGAAGTTTAACGCCTAAGACCTCTTCATTTTAAATTAAATTAAATTGTGCACTGGCTAGTTGTAATATATTTCGTCCACTAATTTTGTAGGCTACAACATGGATTTCTTTCGTATAATTTTACCGCCAAGCAGACTTCGCTCTATGCAAAGATCTTTCATCAGTTCGATTTTCTTATTTCCTAACTCTAATCTTTGGAATGAAACGGAGGTGATATCTTTATCCTTGATCCTCATTGCTACAAAATCTTGAAAAATTAGTTAATGACATTACAGATGATTGCTCGTGTCGATAAGAAGAACTATTCTCTGGCTAACCTGAAAGAATTTTTCATGGATATTAATTATTTAAATGGTTGGAACCAATACAAAGAAGTAGGAAAAATGCTTGGCAACTTAGAAGCTCCTAATATCGATGTATGATACCTTCGATGATTTTTATTTTGTGGATAGCGACGACTCACTTATATATGACTTAATAGAATCATGGAAAAGAAAATACATTTATTAAAGATTATAAGATCACGGATGAATGGGATATACTAAATCTCAAATTCTTTAAGAAATAGAACAACTTTTCTTTCTTTTTTTTTTAATTTTTTAAATTCTTCATTCTTTGTTAGCATAAATTTAAGTGATAAGGAGATCGAAGGAAACTTATAGGCAAATAACGGGGATATTTAGAGATTTAGGGATATAGGTGGAGCTCCCTTATTTTACTTTTGTCCCGTCAAGAGGCAGGAATCAAACCATTGCTAATTTGAATTTATGTATAAAAAATAGAAAAGAAAGCAAAAAAGGCAAAACTAACCGAACATAACATTTTGCTACCTGCTTATCACTTAAGAACAAGCATTTATTTAATATTTATTAATTAACAATTTTTCTAACAAGAAGTTAAAAGCATGATAGTAAAATGTATTTAATATACCCTTAAACTTCTGAATTCATATCGAATTTTTACCACTTTATATTCAACCATTTGTGCTATACTAATAAAGAAAGCTCGACTTATGGATAGGCAGAATGGTCTTCAAGCGTCGGTGTCACCTCTTAATATCCCAAATTTCCTTCAGTTGCTTTCATAGGTATTAATTTATGCATTTAATTATGATGTCAATTTAAAAGGGTATAAACGTCTATAATAAAAAAAACAGTGATAGGAAAAGTGAAAGTGATAAGTGATGAAAAAAACAGTGATAAGAGATGGGAAAAATAAGAATTAGATTATGATATGTAATTCTTAAATAAAAAACCAAAAAATTCCCTAAATAATTATAAAATATAAAACTTGAAATTATAGGACAACGTTAGGATTAGAATTTCCCGTCCCGTCCAATGTTTATTTAAAGTCAGTGGCACATGTGTCGTACATTCGGATGTAAGCATATATACAATTTTATACAAAACTGTAAAACTGCAAAAGTTAGAATCTAATAAGGACAGATAGCATCGAGAGTTTGCGGGGATTTTAGAATATCGAAAGAGAATTATAGGGATTTGGCGGTTGATAAAGTAATAAGTAATAATGGTTCGAAAGAGTTCGGAAGAACATGACGGGTTTTGAAGGAATATTAAAGGCTATGCCGAGGTTGAAGATAGTTCTGCTCTTCCACAGGATTTTATAGATTTAATCTAAATCTGGTAATTTTCCTGTCGCAATTTCTTTCATTTATTTTATAATTTAGATTCATTGCATTTATGGCTATAATATAAAGACTCCTGAAATATTTGAGTGGTCTAAAGATTATTTTCCTGATTACCAACCAATGTCAATCTATGGCGATGGTGATGGTACAGTGAACAGACGTTCACTTGAAGCTTGTGCAAGATGGATTAATAAGAACAGTGGTAAAAATGTAAGTAATGGATAAACTCATTCATATCTCTTTGCCATAGTTTCATTTATTATCCATATTTATGTATTATCTGATGGTACACTTAGGATCGGTCTCACTTATTAATAAGGAAGCAACTCGACCATGTAGAGAGAAGAAAAAACATTTTCCAGACAATGTTAGTGTTTGACGGTGGAATGGTCATAGTGAGTTAAATCATTACTTATTGCAATATGCCTGCTTAAAGCTTTGATATTTTGGAAGTCTATTTTTTTGAAGCGATGGCAAAAATAATCTGCATTGGCGCTGTTCTAGATAACCGACGAGCATTCCAGTTTTTTATCTAAAATTTTCTTCAATAATTCGATGTTGCCTTCTTATCACTAATCATAATCCAGAGAGAAAAGCTAAATATTTATTTCTTAGATTACTTCTAGCATAATGATTCGACTTCTTTTCCTGGCAAAATAAACCAACATACCGATGAAGAATCCACGGTATTGCGGACCTTTAAGTATTTCTTCGAGTATTTCTCTATTTCTGATTCCCACTGATAGCCAGCGAATAATCAGAAATGAGAAATAGTAATTATTTAAATGTTTATTTACAATTTATATTTTAGGTGACATTATATGGAATTGACAAAGCCGATCACATGGAAATTCTTCGACATAACAAAGTATTAAAACTGATTGCGAAAGCAGTTTATAGTGATATTTAAAAAAAATATTAAAATTTTACAAAAAGAACAACTGGAAAATATTTTTTCCTATTTTTTATTTTTTATTTTTATGTTTTTTATTTTTTCCTTCACAATATTCTGTTTTTTAATTTTTTGATCATCTTAGTTTTTTTTTTACACCATTTTATCTGAAGACATCAGTTTGTGAAAATCCTGCCAAACTTATTTATGAAAACGGTGAATCTCTGATTGGAATTGAAGTTGAGAAGAAATAAGAGATGATGTTGCTGGTTACTCTCGTTACTATCTCTAAGTGATTCTCTGGCGAAAATTTCGTGTCAACAACGAGCCAACGGATTCCTAGGCACTGATCGTTCAAACTTTTTTATCGATGACACTCATATTATAATATAAATAAAATAAATAAGAATATGATATATAAACCAAATAAAAGCAGTGCATTCAAAGAAATAATGCAGCTGAAAAAAACATTTACATTATAGGAAGTGGGATGAGTAGAATTCGGCACTCGAAGTAAGATAACCGAGTGATTCCACCAGTTGCAGACATCGTAAATCCAATTCTTTCGGAGACTAATCTCGTCTCTCTCGCAAGCAGATCTTAGAAAGGAACATACCGGATACAGGAAGTGATTTGTTCCATAAAAAATTTCGAAATTTTCGCAAATTCAGTAAGACAATGCTTGATTGATAGTGCCATTTGATTATTCATTCGTGTGAAAAGCGCCTCATTTTTTTCTCACTAGTAATCCTCAAGGGATAGAAAAACCAACCAACAATTAAAACTGATAACTTACTGCCGAACGATGCAACCAATTTCATACAAAAATTAACTTAATTCGACCGAGTTTCGCCATAAATTATAACTAACCTATAAATTTGAAATGTGAAATCAGCTGTATTCGAGAATTTATTGCAGCACTATGGAAGGGTAAGTATAATAATAAATCTGTGGAAGATAATATGCATCGTTGGGGATCGCCATCGGATATTTTAGCGAACCAGAAAATATTCTATATGACTTATTGATATTTTCACCGATGTGACTGCTGTTACAATAGCCTGCTTAAGGTAAGTAGTGTTAGTAGAGCACTTAACTCCCCAATGGAATGCATCAATTGAGCGCCCGAAAACTACGCTCACAACAAGAAGTTCCGAATTCCAAATATCAAACTCGACATCCCTCAGCAAATCGACAGAAATGCAAGCAGAACGGCCTGGTGATAAGTAACTCTGACTGAATTATCCCTTGACTCGATTCCTGTCTTTTGACGAAAGTCAAAAACCTGTTACTGAGGTGAAGTGTGAGTGGAGCTCGTCCACGCTCCCACCCTTTATTGCATAGCCCATTCAACGAACAACCACTGCTGCAAGCAGACATAAATAGAGTGCTTTAAGAACCCAAGAAAATTTTTGCACGAAACAATCCGCGTCCGCATCTGATTTTTACTTACTCAAGTCGTCGGTTACAAATACGGGCAATTGTTATGGTCAGCGAAATTTCAATTTTTGGTAGGTTAAATTGTCCTGCGATTTGGCTGGGAATTGGACTTTCTTGCAATTATGCTCAATGAGAATGTTCTTGAGAATCTCTTGTGTTATAAATTATTCGTCGACCCTGATGAATTTCCATTCAGTTTAATTTTCAAAAGGACTGAAAGAATTTGGTTGGAAAAATGTTGCGGAAATCACGCGATATTTCTTACAGATGCTTATCTACCAAAGTTATTCGAATTTATTCGATGGTTAGCTTTTTAAAATTCATCGAAATTCATTGGGGCTTTTCGCCTGTCAGAAGTGAACTCGGATCTTTCAAAATCCTGGTGATGCTCGACACTTCCAACGCCAAATAATTTGTCTGATCCAACAGCAGCTGAGGCGGGCCCAATTAAGGATGGTGCTTTACCAGCACTGCAGCCCATTCTAAGAAAAAACGGAGTGCGAGACAGGCGAGCGGAGCTAAATGAGCACTTGGAATATAGTCGTCGGACATTGCAAACAAGTGCCAAAGCAAAAAAACTAAAAAATTTTTGGAAATATATTTATTTACATTGCTTGTATTCATATTTTATTTGAACTTTAAATTATATATTCTTCTTCTCTTAGTAGCTCTCACCATTCCTGGCTAGGTTGGCTCCACGGGTTACAAGGGTTACAAGACATCTCCAAGCTGCTCGGTCCGACGCCATTGCTAGCAGTAATAGAAGTCATTACTTTTTTTATCGCCTAAGTCCATATATCGCTGGTCTCCCTACACATTCAAAATCATTCTTGTATCAGTTCAGATCTTGATTGGCCCTCCTCACTTTTGACGCCACCAACCATCACAGGGTTCGGCAAGTAGCGAAATATTTGACAATTTATGTGGTGAATGACGAAGAACATGCCCTAACCAGCGAAGGGGATAACATTACTAATACAGTGATATTTAAGCGAAGATGGATATAATCATGTGCAATTTTATCCGCTCGACGGATCTGTGAAATATATTTTAGACATGAGTGGTCAAAAACTGATAGCTTCTTAATATCTTCCACTCTCATTGACCAAGTTTTACAGCCATATAGCGAGGTCGAATGAATTGCAGCTATATGGACTCGAATTTTCGTCTTTATGGTAATTTCGCGACGGAAGTTTCAACGCCCGATAGAATGAATATATTAAGTACAGAACTTTTCTAGCGGTTACTAACCAATATATAGTCAATCTGAATGGAATATAAGTTATCCGGAGAATTCCACATAAAATTCTATAACTATATGTCTTCTCTGATGCCGAAAGCATAATAAAGGGCTCATACTGTCAGGCAAAAAGGAAGAAGACATTTGGGCATTGGACACCCGTACCACATTTGCAAATGATCGAATTCATTGTTCCGAGTTATTCGAGACACACCACAGTGATATTTCTTTGATTTTTTTTTTTTGAATTGTCTTTAAATTTTTCTTTTTTAAATTTAATTACCTCTTTTTTTTTCTTTGGCATGGGTGTCAAAAATCTGTGTGGCTGCTGGAGATCCATCTGTATCTCTATCCCCAAGTGACTCTGTGATGAAAAGTTTAAGTCTCTCTCTTTAAACTGTATACTATTTTTAATTATAAATTAAAATCTCTCTCTTTAAACTGTATACTATTTTTAATTATAAATTATTAAATTATTTCTTCTTTGTATTATTTCTTTGTTATATTACATATTAAATTTGCGATATTTATTAAATGTTTTCAGTTATGGAGATAATTCAACAACTATAATTGAAGTCTCAAGGACATTGGCCCGTTTGTTGAATATTTTACGGTTCGTTTCTTAGATTTTTACATTCATCGACGTGTGGATAGCATCGCCAGGATAGTGCATTTTTTTTTTCCTTTTTCATTATGATCCTTTCAGTATTAATTGATCCTTCTTGCCATTTTATGATGAATTGCTTCTTTCATCCACTGTCTCTAATTCGTTGCCTATCGCTTTACCTCTATCTCCAGGCTCTTGACTGTCCTTGACTTCATGGCCAAGAACTTTTTAGCTTTTCGATTGGCTAATATTGGTTCATTTATAATATGCTGGTAAGGATATGACCGGATTTGGTCCTTTATCTATTTCCTCCCTAAGGTCAGCCTCAATCGCAACTATTCGAGCCATTTTCAACTAGGCAAACAAATGAATAGCTCAGTGGGCTATTGCTCAATTTGAGGCGCCGATGCTGAGGTTCTGTTCCCCATTCCCCACGGGAGTAAATTTGTCCAAAAATCCGGGTGATGCTGGCGACTCACCTGTATTTCTATCGCCAAATGATTCCCTGATTTATTTGTCCAGTGCGACAGAGCGAGTTTAACCAGTAATGGTGAAAAGTCTTGAAAAAAAAATCAAACAAATATTTCGCCAATTATTTTTTTTTTCTTCTCTCGCCATTACTGGTTAGACTGGCTACACTGGCTACATGGGTAACGACACCATCGCTTACATTAGAAAACATTCCTTTTTTCACCATCTAAATCCACATATCGCTGATCCATTTGTACGTTCAAAATCTTTCCTGAATGTGTCAGTCCAGGTCTTGATTTGCTCTCCCTTTTGGCGCCATCCATCGCAGAGTTAGAATTTAGCAATTAATGGCGAAGAATGTGCCTTAACCAGTGAAGGCAATGATCTATGATGGCATTATTAACGTCGTGAAAGTTGTCTTGAGTCGAAAGGAAAAAAATTTATTTACTGTTGAATATAGCAATATGTTACAATAATGTAATATAATAATTGGTTCAAGGAGACGAGTAAGGTTAAGAAATGTCGCGTTGACTGGTTTGAGAGAAAAAATCGATCGAAAATTCTGTTCGTTTCTGTTCGTCGTTTTTTTTTGAGCATCGTTCGAACTGTTTCTTACTGTAGCTTATCTTTTCCATATGTGGATTGAGCTTACAATATTATGCAAATCACATAAAAATTGTATTAAAAAAAATTGTAGAATTGTAGAAATTATTAAGTAAATAATCTTTTAAGGGTCTAGCTGTATCTACCATAAAGTAATTTGCCATAAAAGTAATTTACATAATTTACCATAAAGTAATTTTTTTTTTAGCCAACAGATGTGAATTTTACATAATTTAAATATTAGATGGCTAATCATTATAAAGAGTCCTTTGTTCAAAGAGAGTTTTTTATAATAAATTTTTTCGCTTTTTTCCGACAGTTAATGCAGAGCGAAGGTGGAATTGAGGCTTTTATCTTCTTATCAAATAATTCAATTGTTTGTTATATATTTCTTTTCAGGAAAACAAATTTGTAATCAAATATTTAAAATAAGATAGCAAAAAAATTTGTAATAAAAATTGACGAATAAAGATTTCAGTGAAAACGAAATAATATTAAACAAGAAAGAAGAGAAAAAGACATTGGAATTTGTTTTTCATTATTTCGATAATATCATTGATATTGTTTGCTATAACTGTATAAATATTTTTAATTGTTTATTATATTTACATCGCCTTCGATGCGCGAAATTCAAACAACAAGAAAAGTGTCACTCACTTCGAAGGATTAGGGAATCATTATTAGATTTTTCGCTGCCAAGTCGAGGACGTTTTAAATGCTTGGTAAATTTTAAAAAATATTAAATAATTTTTAATTTTAATACAGTTGGAAAACTCGCTAATTATAGTTTTATATTTATTTTGAATTGCATTTTTAAACTAGAAGTTAATTATTTTTCTTACACCTATTAAATTTCATTAAGCTACTATTTATGAGACATTTTGGTGGTATATTTGGTAAATTTCCCGAAGAAATTGTCCAGAAATTTTATGGCTTAATTAGCAGTCCATCAGTTGTAAACACTGTTAGTCCTTTCTTTTTTTGTGAATTTACTATAGCAAATTTTTTTTAAATATATAACTAAAGGATTTAATCATATAGTTTCATGTTGTGTATAGTTCTGTTTGGTACTTGGTCTTAGCTCTTGCACCATTCATTTCTTATCTTCTTTCTTCCTCTATCCCTTTTTCTCTATGGATAACCTTTAACGGACTTGCTTATGATGCTTTATCTGATATATATACTGTCATAGTATCGAAGTAAAAATATAAGAAATAGGAAATCTTACATAAAAACGCATACTAATTTCATAAGTTTTTAAAATCAGAAAATTTTTCCAAGATTTAATCAAATTTTCAAAATATATGTTGATAGTTTTTTTTTATTTTTCTTGTTTTTTTATTTTTCTTTTCATTCATTTGGTACTTGACCGTTTTAGGTTTGTGAACTTATTGCGTTTGATCTTTCCAGCAATCTTGGTGACATCAGTCGTTGTGATTTGCATGTTAAATTACTTAAATCAGTATTGCTTTCTACTTGTTTTGAGATTCGCAATGGTGCATTTCAAAAGCTTATTCCTGCACTACAACGTGATAATCAACTTATTCATTGGATCCTTCATGAATTTGCCCCTAGCCTCTCAGGTTTTTGTTCGGCCCAATTTAATTACAATTCCAGGTGACTGAGAAATTTTTAGACCTTATATTGGTGTTGTTAAATAATATAATACCACAGAAAGATTGGCACACCATTGTCATTAAATTAAATTTTAGGTTGTGAAAAACCCGATGAAACACTTTTGAAAGCACAACTTTTACTCGCTAAATTATGTGTTAAAAATCAGCGATTTGTAGGAAAATATCTTTCTTGGAATTCATTTATCAGCAGAAATACTGTTATTTATGCGTTAATGCATTCCAAATTAGAGGTCATACCAACTTTGTTTTTTTAAATTTAATGTTAATTTTTTTTTTTAAATTTGGTTTCATCATTATTTCCATTATTTCTCTAATTGTAAATATTGAATTTTATATTTTTAGTTGCGACTTGGTGCTTGGAATCTCATAACTGATCATCCTAAGCCAACTTTTAAAATAGCCATCGATGAAGTTGATTTATTTAAAGCTTTTCTTGCGAGCAATTTTTGTGAGCAAAGTCCTGCTGCCCGGCAAATAATTTTAACTGGATTGAAGAAGGCTTCCTTACCTTTGCCTTGTTTTTTTCAATCTTATCATTTTCAGTCGGAAATTTTAATTGGATTTTCATTTTATATGAATTTAACGACAGTTTACAGATTTTAAAAGTCTAGATTTCAGAAAATTTTTTCAACAGTTCATTCCCTTCATTCTTCAATTTTGCTTTTTCAGTTGCTTGTACGTATTAGAGAGATCACGAATTCATCAGTGAAATCTTGCACCAAATTAGGTGAATTCGAATGTTATGCTGGTTTTATAGAGTGGCTTAGCAGAATATGTTTCGATTCGTTGCAGCCTGGCGCAAAATTTAATCGTCGTTTGTTGGCTTTACAATTTATCAGTTGTATCTTTAAGGAACCATTTTTGTGGATACCTGGAAAAGGTTTTATAAATTGCAAACAGATTTTCAATTAAATTAGTTGCAAAAATAACTCACGAACTTTGACGATTCCAGAAATGTTTTTCCAAACAATTTTGCCAAGGATTTCTCCAAATAGCTCGATGATTTCTTGCTTAATTAATTGTCTTAATGATTCATTCGAACTTTGTCAAGATATCGCATTTGATTTGCTCACCTCGTGCGACTTTGTTACTGATATTGTTAGTTTTTTGTTGTCATTTCAATTATCGAATTTATTTAATTGGATTGAATTCACTGATATATTTTTCAAGGAAATTTTCATTTTCCATTTAGAATTATGAAAGTATTTGATGAAAAAATTTTGGAAATTATCCATGATTTTCCTTATGAATCGGTTCGTGTATGTTTAATTACATTCAGAATTTGGTCGATTTTCTTGAGGACACAAAAAAGCTTTTATTTTCTATCCGCTTTGTTAACACATTGGTCTGCGGTTATCGTTTGCGCTATTTTGTTTATAAAGTGTATAGTTTATAATTATTTAATTTTAAGTATTTTCAAAATTTTCATCAATTTTCGTTTAATTTTTTAGAATAATTTTCGTAATTTGATTGTAGACCAAGTGAATTCTGCGGAATTTTCGATTTTCTTTTGGAAATTACACAAGTGCGATTGAAACTCTCGAAAAACGACTTGGTGAATATAGTTACCAAAGAAGGTCAACTTCATCCAATTTTGAATGCTATATCTGTCTTAATTAATTGCGAAAAGTGGGAAGATATGAGGTACTCGCTTTTCTCTTATTATTGCTTGGTAAATTTTAGCGATTTGGATCTTTAAGATTATTTAATTTAAGTTAATCTATAAGATTATTCAATGGATCTTTTACCTTTGGTTTTGTCTATAATTAATTGTAGTTTCCTTTAAGTCAATTGATATTTTTTTCCAGTTACGAACGATATCAGTGGTGGTCAACAAGGTTATTCGATAAACTTATGCCTATATGTATTGAAATAAGCAATCTGCTAGCGCCAGTTGTGCATTGTTTATCTCCTGAAGGCTTTATTCCTTGCGGGTCTAATAGCATTTTTGGTATTCTTTCATTCTCTTTATTTACTCAATTTACTTTATTTATTTATTTACTTTATTTATTCTTTTACTCAATATTCTCTTTAGTTTATTTTTTATTTTTATATTTCTTCAAACGAAATCATTATTTTATAATATTTTAAAAATATGAACTAAGATTGCATGTAAATTTATCTCATTCGTTCGCTTTTTTGTCCACAGATTATGATTCGGATGATTTTATAAATAGTCAAAATAATGGATGTCAAATATTACTTGTAAATTGCTGGCGAGCGCACAAACATATATCTAAAATTTTTCAGTCACTAGTGGCGAAGGTTTTATTTTCTCGAACAAATTTTATTAAAGTTATAAGATAACGTTTCGAAATCCACATTACACCTACTTCGTCGTAAATAATTTCACTCAGTTTATTTTCGAAATTCAAAATTAGATAATAGCGAAATTATGTTCGATAACATTTTGTTCTAGTAACATCACGAATAAAAAATTTTGGTATATCAGGTTCAGTGGTTTCTGTTTCTTCCAGTGATGTTAAAAGTTCAACCAGAATTGTAATATTCTAATATATTCCAAACCAACTTTTTCAAATAATTATTTATTTTAATTCCTTATAATAAATTGAAAAAAATTGAATTGAAAAAAATTGAAAAACTGGTGTACCGTAGTGTTTTTTATTTTCCTTAATACAATAATTGTAGTTGCCTATTCCTTCATTTCTTACTTTTGAAATTCTTCATGGAATTCGCGATTACTTTTGGTCACAGTTAACTGAATGTAAACATTTTGGTGTAATAGAAAGTGCAGTTAACGGCTTTGAAAGCCTCTGTAAACGAATGTGGGTAATTGAAGAATCAAAATTAAATGGAAATTCAATCATCGAACCTGAAAAATGGCTTTTTAATATTTTGAAGATTATTCGTGATAATGAAGGTCAGGTTAATGTAGTATTTTTGTTTTTTATTTCTTTTTTCTTTGTCTTAATTTTGTTTCAATTTGCTTAATATTTGTTTAAAGCTGCCTGGTCACGTTGTACATAATTTATACTTCTTGTCCTATATTTAAATTGAAAACGAGAACAAAAATTTAAATTTTAGCTTGTGAGAATCTATGTTTAACTCGTCGCAGTGCTGGTTTGCCACATTTAATCTGCTCCATATTGCGCACTGAGCCATCTAAACGAAATTCGAAGAGTTTGGAAGTGGCGCTAGATTTCTTACTTAATATTCATAATTTACCCACAGATTCAAAGTGAGTTTCAAGTTTTTTTTACTACTGTTTTTTTTTATAATTTTTACAATTTTTAGAATTCATTGTATCAACATTCTTCGTATAATTTTTCTTGATTGCCGCTTGTCAAAAAAAATGGTCGACAGAGCCGAACGGTCCTTGGCTCTTTGTATTATATTATTTGATTCTCCACAATGGTCTGTGCGAAATTCTATTTCTCAACTTTTTGCTGTCCTTATAATTCGCATATTTGGAGTAAATCGTTTTGCGCAGCAATTCTATATTCATCCAAAAAATCGTTTTTCTTCCTTAGAATTTTTCAACAGGTAATAAAAAAAAATTACGCTCAATTTTTAGACATCAATTGCCTATTTGAATTTGTAGATTCGATATATTGGAAGATCTTTGAACCATTTTTTTCAATTAATTTTATTGTTTTTTATTGTTCCTTGCAATTTATTTTAGATATCCATCACTGTTTGATATTATACATTCACAACTTTTGAATTCCTGTGGAGCGAGATTCAGTGTTTTCGCTTTGCTTACAATACTTAGTTATCTTAATCCTTCTAATGCAGATAATAATCCTTTTCCACTTTCCGCTTTCATTTTTCCTACATTAAATATTATGTTGAAATGTAAATGTGAAAAATTAAGGCAGCTTGGTGCGGCTGTTCTGCATTCTATATTGACCCTCGAGGTTTGCTATTATTTTTTATTTTATTTTAAGACTAATATAGAAATCAGAAGGTTTTTTTGTTTATCTAACAGATTTTTGAAGTTATCATTTTCAAAGCAACTATTTTTATATTTTTATCTAATTATTTTTTATAATTGCGAATTTTTTGCGCTAAAATTATTAATTTAATGTATTTAACGTCAGGATATGCGAATGATTTTAAATTGGATCGTTTCCATTGATTACTCTCATATTTGTCAAAACCAAGTGCATAGTATATTGTTGATGGTAGAAATTTTAATGATCTCGAGCTTTTTTTTCTCTCCTGAATGCATTTTTATTTATCAAATAAATTTCGTTTGCCATTATTTACAAAGCTTTTTTTAATTGTTTTCAGTTTATTTAAAAATTTATTTAATTATTTAAAAATTAAAATTTTTATTTTTAGTTTTTTTCAGTTAAATTTATTAATTGGTTGTCTTACATCTATTAGCATTCAAGCGCGATCTCACATTTACTGCATTATTTCCAAAAATTTATCCGAGAACTGGTAAATTATGAAAACTTGCTAGTTCAATTATGTAGTTTGATACAGTGATTATTATATTTCCCGCATTTTTGCTAATTTTTTATTTAGCGAGTTGATTTTTTATTTTATTTTAGGTGTAATTATAACAAAGCGATCCTTGCCGATCTATCCAGCCAGTGCAAATTCAATTTGGATGTTACTCATTTAAAATTATTCTTATCTGGTTCTGCTCCTTCTATATTCCGGCCATTGGGGAGTTTGGTTGCCCGTACTTTAACAGGTTATTAATTGTTCGTTTAATTTCTGTGGTCTCATGTCTTTTTTTTGATAAAGCTATATTTTTATAATTCTATTTTTTTCATTATACTTATTATACGTGGCCTTTATATATAACCTAATGTTACTTATTTGAATATACTATGTAACGTTTAAGGGAATTCAAATACCACTGAAGCTTATGAGCTAAAGTCATTGGTACTGAATAATCCTTATCTGCGATTCGAATTGTGGCGATCCATTTCAAAACACTATGAACAAATATATTTAGACGAAGATTACATAGAAAAGGCAATATCTGATCTATCTGATGCAAATGAGGATGTTTTACTTCATGTATACTTTATTTTTGAACTTTTTTTCTCATACTTTCTATATTTTTTGAAATCGTTATTTTTGGGAAACGAAACTATTTATTTATTTATGCATTAACCAAGTAGGGCATAAAATATGTTAGAGTCAGTGTTAATGAAGTCAGAGCGGAAAATAAAGTAATATAAGTGAATAAAATAATAAAATAAAAAACAAAGCAACAATAAAATAATAATGAAAAGAATAAAAAGTAAAATAATAAACCAAGAAGAAAAAAACAAAAAAGGATATTAATATCAGATTGTAGTTTTTTTTAATTTTAAATTTGTTGTGGATTCTTTGAGGCCCAGTGATATATACGTTTAAACAGTGGGAAAACGAGTAATTTTCTTTAATACCAGACATTGGATTGAGCATTTTGGAAACGCCTAACCCTAACCAGCAGAACCAGCCTAACCATTAATATTGAGAGCTATTAGAAGAAAATGTTATGAATGCTTTTTTGTTGAGATCTCATTATTTCTTTTAAATCTGGAGGCAGATGGGGCAAGAACATTTTGTGGTAACTTATTCTACTTAATATTTTGTGTGGAACAGAACAATGGTCGTACAAATAGGTTTATGCAGCAACCCATTGCTTCTGGCAGTATTAAAGTTCAGGTCATGATAATTGGAACATTCTAGGTTGATATGGTTGAATAAAATCTTGTAAGTAGAAATCAGGACCAGTTCGTAATGAATCAAGATAATATAATTTTATTTGGATTTATAAGTAGAGGCTAGAGAGATTTTTAAGCGATTTTTCTAAATATAGGTGAGTAGGTCATACTATAAATATAGACGGATGGATGTTTTACACTTTTATACATTTTAATAACTTATTTGATTTATTTTAAGCATCAGATTAAAATTTCAGGTTTTTTAATTACGCATCTACTAAGATCGAAGCTAAGTTTTTCAAGATCAAGATATGAAAAATTATTTACATAGGTCAGACAGATAATGCAGACTGCAGATGACATAGTATTTGTAGAGCTTTAGGCTTTAGGCGTTAACTTTTAAAATTCAATTTAATTCTTTCTTGGAGCCTTTCCTGGAGCCAAATAATTATATTTTTTAGATATAGATATATAAATATAAAAAAGAAACTTGGAAGGCAATTAAATTCTCCAATAAATATAAAAAAGAAACTTGGAAGGCAATTAAATTCTCCAATCTACTATGCGAGAATAAGATTTTAGAGTTATCTGTATGTTAGTTATCTGTATATAAGTAAACAATACAATGAATTCAAAATATAGTGTCAATGACACCTGTTAATATAAATTAAGGGTCTAGGCCTATGCCTACCTTAGGATGCGGGAAAGTTAGAATAATAATATAAATTGCTCGGCAACGACAATTAAACAATCTACGCAGCTAAAGAATTTACCCATAAGGTCAAATTCACTACCAAATATATGAAATTGTATCGGAAACTTTAATTTGAACCTAAAGAGGTAACTGACCACTATTAATGAATAATGTCATAGAGATTAGCCAACAATTAGGAGATTTTCGCCTAAGAAAACCATGGGGTGACATGGGGTGATTAAATCGTTTAATCAAGGTAATCTGTTAAAAACTAATTTCTCCAGTATCTTGCTGCTTACACAAATAATGGGGCGATAATTGGAGAGATTCAACAGTCTCTATAATCATGGGGCGCTGAAGAGGCTATGGAGATAAAAAAGTTCACTTCTCTTTCTAATAAAGCTAAATTTTCCTTTTTATATTTTGTTTAGATTTTAAATATATTGGTGAGGATTGCATCAGGAGAATTTGGTGAGGGAGATGCAGATTTAAGAGGAAAACTAAATTCTTTTTATTGTTGGTTATCCGGTAAACTTTTTAGAAGGTAAGTATTTCAATATTTTTGCTGAGAAACTTTTTATTTTTTTAGAACCACAAAAATTATGTTTCGAGCCACCATAATTTTCATGGCTTTAATTTTATACATAATCAAATCCCATTAATTTGTCTAGGATTTTCTGATTATTTTCGTTAATTTGAATTTAAATTTTCCTACTGAAATTTTCAGAAAAACAATTCAAGATTTGGCGTATTTATTGAACATAATAATTTCTTCCACATTTTCTGATTACGATTGGCTGGTGGATTCTGCTGGAAGTGAATCTTTCGAATCAAGGTTAATTGCAGTTAGAGCCATAACGTGGTTGACAAAAAAAGGTTGGTATGCAATAAGATATGGTAAATTAAAGACCATGAGATTGTGCAATTCCATAAAGATTTCTAAGATAAAGGTACAAAAATTTTTCTTAATTAATGCTTAGTTATTAGAAATTCGTAAATGTAAATTCAAAATTTTTTAAAATTTTGCAGAAAATATCGATATGAATGAAGTTTTACGGTCGAGCATGATTCTTCTTCAGGATGAAGAGCAAAAAATAAGGGAAATGGTAGCTTTTTTTCTATTTTTTAAAATATTTCTTGGTATATTATCTTATGATGACATAAATATGGTGTACAAAAATAATGATATATAAAAATATGGTACGCATGTTTTTTTATATTTTTTTACTATAGGTCGCAATTTGTATTAGCGAATTTCTCGGTTATTCTCCACTAAATTCTCAGATCATCATCTGGATAATCGCTAAAAGTTTTCCTGCATTAGCTGTACAAATGGATGATGCAACAGCAGTTGGTGAAGTGCAGGAAGAACGTCTTTTTGATGCTTGTTGTTCCAATTCTTATGCAGAAAAATGCCTTATTGGAATTGATTTGTTGGATGACATATTAGTATTATTATAAACAGTGTGCATTTTACTATCTGGTTCATATCTCGCTAATTAGCTGTACTTTTACCCATACTCACCTATACTCTACTTCATCTTTTAACATCACTGTAAAATTATCTACGAATGAACCGTTTCTTCCTCATCGTCTTATCAAGTATTATTTGGTACGTTTCTATATTTCATTTATTTCTTTAGCAATAGTACATTTCTTATTTATTTCTTAATAGCCTCTAGCCTAAGAATTTGCATTGTTAACAAAATCAAAATTATTTTTTGAAAAAATTCCGTCGCCCATTTCCTTACGCTCTATAAAAAAATTATGGACATAGGAAGCATTCATTATGGTCCTTTTTTTAAATTTAAAAACATTCTAAGGCGGTTGAAAAGAAAATTTTTTTTAAAAGGAGGTTGATGCAAAAAAAGGTTGGAAATCGTTAACTTTGAATAATGAATTGCCTTTCGATGTTGCCGTTCTAAATTAATAATGGATATTAATATCCATTACAATTCAACTCCGTAAAGAATTATTAAGTCATCATAAAATGCAACAACAATTTGTCATTGTTCTTGAAAAATATTAGCAGCAATTTTATTAAATTTATTTGGATATTCTTCATTCGCAAGATATCAGATTTTGCCTTCTAAATTTAGCAATGTTTGGAATAAATTTCCTAATGAAGCTGCTGTTAGTAACAGCTTGGTAAAATTGCTACGACTGTTGCGAAGATTTTTTTTTTACACACTATAGGCTGATTTACGTTTCGATTTTTATATTGCTGTACTAATCATTGATTCAAATTCGGGTAATGCATTTTTTCCGAATAAATTATTTCATTCTACATTTAATCGTCTGAAAGAATAAGACAAATATTGAAGATCGAGCTCAATGGAAATATTAATATCCATGCTATAAAAATTTACAATCATCTGATACGTAGTTGGCACATTGAGATGGTCGAAGGATGATTTGAAGGTTACTGATGTGAAGACCAGAGAATTCTCATAATGCAATGAAATTTCCATTCCAAATCTAATGCACCAAAGGCTGTACATTAGCCGAAAAGAAGGCGGATGAGTGTCAAAGCCACTATTGGATGAAACCCATATCACTCAGAAATAAATCAGCAAGAGGCACGAAAGAATGAGATGTTGAGGGAGGGAAGCATTGGTGGAGCCATAGGATCAAGAAATTATTCATATTATTATTAAACGTATTTCTATTATAGGATATCTTTATTTAATGCTAGAAGTTGAAAATATAGAGTATATAAAATATAGAGTGTGTGGTCTAATTCTTCTAGTAGCTCTCACTATTCCTGGTTAGATTGGCTCACTGGTTACAAGAGTGAAATCTCCAAGTCGATCCGACGCCATTGCTAGTAGTAATAGAAGGCAATCGTTTTTCCATCGTCTATGTCCGTATATCGCTGGTCCCTGTATCGGAAATCGTTCCTGATTGCATTAGTCCAGATCTTGATTGGCCCTCCTCACTTTTGACGCCACCAACCATCACAGGGTTCGGCAAGTAGCGAAATATTCGTCAATTTCTGTGGTGAATGACGAAGAACATGCCCTAACCATCGAAGGCGACTCTTTGTGATAGCATTATTAATGCAGGTGGTATTTGAGCGAATAAAATCATGTGCGATTTTATCTGCTCGGCGGATCAGTAGAATGTACTTTAGACATGAGTGGTCAAAAGCTGATAGCTTCTTAATATCTATCACTCTCATTGGCCATATTTCGCATATAGCAAGATCGAGCGAACTGTAACTATATGGACGCGGATTTTCGTCTCTGTGGTGATTTCACAACGGTTCCATAAAGATTTCGTCAACCGGAAAAACAATGTTATTATCCAGGCTATAACTTTGTCTTTTTGCCTGGCCATTTAGGGCTAGAGTGGATCCAGGATATTTAAAGTCGGATACTTCCTCAACCTGCAATGAATTGATAAAAATAGGTATTTTATCAGCTTTTTGTATGTAGTTGAAAACACTTTCATTTTATTTATAGATTCTGAATCCAATCCTCGCTGCAATTATTGGACATTATTTAGCACTATTTGCATTTTATTATAATTATAATTATCAACAAAAAACTGCATCATCAGCGTATTCAAGGTCTGTGATGCTATGCTCTGGGCTGATTTGCACACCTCTTAAATACCGACAAGCTGTATCCATTATCCAGTCTATCGCATGGTTGAATATTGTAGAGGAAAGGACGCAGCCCTGACGCACACCAGTTCTTATTTCGAAAAAGTATGTCAATTCCCCATATACACAGACCTATGTCTATGTCAGGATATGCCGACAAAATGCCTTTTTGAGTCGAATGGGCTTCTCTGGGACACCGTCGCATTCTATCACTTTTCATAGCGCTGCTTTATCAATCGAATCGCAACTGCAAAATTGATAAACCAAGTGACGATATTACTGGTATTTGAAGCGATGTTCCAGCATCCTTCTTAGCGTAAATATCTGACCAGCATAACCGCGTCCCGGTCTGAATCCAGCTTGGTTAGGATGTGTTCTGCTGTTGCCATGAGTCTATTTAGTAGAAAATTTTTCTGGAGATGTTCAATAGGCTGATTCCTCGGTCGGTAATTGTCGGTATGTCCTATCGTTTTTCTTAAAAATTGGAAGCAGAATTGCTTTGCTCCAGTCTTCTGGTATTATTTCCTTTTGCCGTACCAGAGAGTATTTTTGCTAAAGGTAAATTATGAACGATTATGGGCAACATTTGAAGAGTTCAGATCGAAGACCATCTTCTCCGAGAGTTTTATTGGCTTATGGATTACAGAGATTATCACATGAAAAATGGAGGAAAAAACTCTTCCCGAATAAGCTTCCCGAATAAACGAATGAATGAACCGAGCGATTCACCTTCAATTGTCCCTTTTAGTTTGCCATTTTCTTCGTTCGTCCATTTTTCCAACAATTCACTTCATCTTTTCTGTTTTTTTGTATTAAATTGATTTTTAAGTAATTTTGTTTGCTGCGCCATCTTTCGATTGCTACCAATATCAAACTATGAGATTAAAAGCATTTCTGAAGTTAAGTTGATAGAAATGGTTTTTATCACTAATATTCAAGCTTTTCAGTTTTATAAATTTATTTAGCTTTCTAAAAACTTTTTCGGTGTAATTTCGCTATTTTAAGGTTTTATATTTTAAGATTTCTCAGATATATTTTCGGAAATCTCTCACTTATTGCAGGAGAGAATATTTAACTATAGATGAATGATGTAAATGAAAAATAACAATGAAAAAGAAGAGGAATGTCAAAATAAAAGACATGTAGTAGACTCGTACTCTATTCTGCTAAATTAGATACGAGGACTTTCACCATTACTGATTAGACTGGCTCAGCGGGTTATAAGGGTAAAACGTTTCCAAACGACCGGCCCGATTCCATCAATGACAGCAACAGAAATTAAAGAAGCCCTTCCTTTTCCCATCGTATAAGTCCATATGTCGCTGGTCCACGTATATATTCAAAATCTTTCCTGAGTGTATCATTCCTTGATTGGCATTCCTCGCTTTTGACACCATCTATCACAGTATTTAGCAAAAAATTAAATAAATATATTACTTCTTGTGATGAGCGACGAAGAACCTTTCCCAACCAGCGAAGGCGATCCTTTATGATGGTTTTATTAATTTATTAATGTAGAGTATTTGAGCGAAAGTGGATGCAATCATGTGAGATTTTACCTGTTCGGCGGATCCGTAGAATGTACTTCAGACATGAGTGGTCAAAGGCAGATAATTTCATAATATCCTCCACTCTCACTAGCCATGTCTCATAGTCATATAAGAAGATCGAGTTGTATAGACTCAGACATTTTCGTTTTAATGGTGATTTCGAAATGGTACCATAAAGATTTCACCAACTGGAAGAATGCTTTTCTACCTATCCGAGTTGTAATTCTTTCTTTTATCTAGCCGTTTAGGATTAGAATAAAGTGGATGGAGGTATTTAAAATATCGGCTACTTCCTTAACCGGCAATGAATTTATAAAAATAGGTATTTTATCGGCTTCTTGTATATAAGACGAAAAGAGTTTCGTTTTACACTGATCCTAAATCCGATTCTCGCTGCAATTGTTTGGCGTTACTTGCATTTTATAACTAATAAGCAAAAAGGACTTCATAATCGTATTCAAGGTCTACGATATTATGCTTTGGACTGATTTGTATATTTCTTGACAAGCGATGCCTATTATCCAGACTAACATTAAATATTAAATATTATATCAACATATGTTGTAGGAAAAAGTATGCAATCTTGACGGATACCAGTTCTTATTTCGAAAGAGTATGTTCTTCATATATACGTATCTGTGCCCTTTTACGCTGATAAAATGACTTTATGAAAATGAACATCTCTGGAACAACATCTCATTCCATTGTCTAAAGACCCATTCTTGTAATTCAGTCTAACTGAATCGAAGGCAGATGCAAAATTTATGAAGCAAGTGATGTTGCCGATATTTGAAGCGATGTTCCAAAGTCCTCTTTAACGTAAATATTCGGTCAGCACAGTCGCACGCTGGTTTTAATTCAACGTGGTTAAGGTGCTCCACCCTGCTCGTACTGCTATAGGTCTCTTCAATAGAAGAAAAGCGAAAGTTTCCCCGGAGATATCTAGTAATATTCTGTCACAGTATGTCTTGTCACTCTTTTTGGGAATTGGAGGCAGGGGTAGATTGCTTTGCTCCAATCATTTGGTATTTCTTTATTCCATACCAGACAACACATATGTTATGAAAGGCGATAGACAATGCCTGATGTTTTTGGCCGAAGATCGTCTTCTCCGGGAATTTTATTGGTCTTAAGCTTCTGGCTAATAGAGATTGCTTCCCGTTCTGCTGGCGGTTCGCAAACGTATGGCTCGACGATCGATTCAGCTATGTCTGGGACAACAGATGGTGTACCGTGGTTAAGCCTCAAGAAATTCCTTATTCCTCACATCTTAATATAATAGCGATCCTCAATACCTTTAACAATATAGTACTACTGTCTCGTATAATTTCACTAGGTGCGAAGCCATCCTTAACTGATTCTTTCAGGGTCGATGAAGTGGTTCGAGTCCGGTGAGCCATCCAGGATTTCAATTAGTATCAGCGCACAAAATGTATAGAAGAATATATATAAACTCGCCCACTATTAGTAAAAGGATCGTTCATGCATAGGGCTGATTTCAAACAAAATGTTTATCCATGCACTATTTTGCAGACAAATAATTATTTCGCGGACTCTTCCTTTTTTGAGAGTCTGGAACTGGTTTTAAATCAACGAATGTTTTTTGAGTTGAATTTGATGTAAAGTGTCGGTGTGGTTTTGTATAATGAATTAGTCAGTTATTTGCGAAAGGAATATTTAAATATTTAAAATAATTCCTTATTATTTAATAGTTTTTATTGCGAAATATTATTTTATGATTTATTATTTATTGTTAATTATTCGCATCATAGGGCTATCTTTCTTAATATTAATAGAGAAGAGGGAGTGATAAGTGGAGAGGACTGATAATTAGGAGGAGAGTTCTCAGACCCTTACTTACATCGACTCCCTGTTAAAGAAGTACTCCGTCTACTTTCCCACGAGGGAATTTTTTTCCCATCCTTTTAGCTTCTTAGCCTTTTCTTTTATTCCCGAAGATTTTTTATTTTTATGATATGAATTGGTAAAAAAAAGAAACTTTGAAGCCTTTAAGAACTTTTTTTCAATTATTTAATTTAATTGATCAAATTTTTTTTTCAAAATTTTAATTTAATGTTAAAAATTTTATAAATAAAATTTATCCTCGTTTTCATGTAATTATACAATAATTATTATGAAAACACTGAAGGGTGTTGAAAAAATATTTTATATTTATTTATTTATAGCTGCCAAAACTCATTTGCATCTGTTTATAGTGTTTATAACTGTCAATAGCTAATTTGTTCTAGCAGTATTCTTTAAATCTGATCTTTCTTAATACAACTTCTTCTTGCTTGAACCGCAACGATATATTTACATAGTAAGTGGCTAAACAACTGTAGAGGAACTGGGAAAAGCTAGAAATATATATTCGGTAGCGATGTGGAATACACATGTGAATCCATACTATTCGTCATCATATTTGAAATTTATGAAAACTTAAAGAAGGCAAGCATTTGGTTTGTCCATTTGCCCCTTTGGGATTTCTCAGAAGCAACTGGTTTGTGGCACTTTTGGTACCTCCTGGCTTCTTTTTTGATATTTATCTCGTATATAGCATTTGGTGTTTTAATTCCATTTTTTCCGTTATCTATCAACTGCAATGATTTTGATCAATATATTTTTTCAGTTTTCGAAGATCTGATCATAGAGAAAGGATTTTTTTATGTCCCCAATGGGGATTGCTCCAAAACGTCGCTTGATGACGGCTGCTCAGCGAAAGGTATGTTTACTTTTCATCTGTGGGTTTAGTTTTCGATTATGACATGTTTGAAATATGCTAGTAGCATGGCTGTCGGTATTGCTTGTCAATTTTTGTCATTTTATACCACGATTTGACCGCTTCCTCTAACAGAGATAACAGAGATAAGGTTCACCTATATTTCCGTTCTATTTTTCTTGGTAAATTTATCACTCTAAAGCCAATGAAGCCAGTCCAACCAGTCCAGAAATGGCGAATATTTAAAAAAAAATATTTATATATATTATATTATATATTAAAATATATACATTCATTTTATGGCTGAAAACATTGATTATATCTTTGTCATTTCATTTGAACAGTTCAGCCTATTTATTTATGGTTATTACTTATTAAATTTATTATTTTTGCTCTTTCTAAAGGTTCTTTTCAGGAATGTCATAAAGAAATACCTAATGAGTTGACGTTTGAAGCTGCGTGGAAAGTTTTCATGCTAAATAAGTCAGCTTGTCACTTGCATTCTGTTCCAAATCCCAAGTAAGTAATAACAAAGAGTTTTGATGCTTGAGTTCTTTTTATATTATATTTTTAAAAGATATTTTAGAATATTTTGATACAGTAACTGATTTAATATTTTCGTCCATTTTTAAATTTTAAGCTTCAGCTAGCTGAAATAATTTCAGAACAAAGAATTGTCGAGAGAATCCCTATTGTCTGGAGCGTTTGGGACTTCAAAAATGGGATAAACTTTTACAAAATATCGAAAATGAAAAAAAAGTTAATGAAGCAATGAACGGTCGAAGAGATATTGAAAAAATGCCATGTGGGCTAGTAAATTTGGGAAATTCCTGTTATGTTAACAGTTTTTTGCAGGTTTTTGAAGATCTTATTTCTATTTAAAATCATTCTGTTGTTTTAAAAATTTCAATTTTCATTTTTTATCAATCAGCTTAATCAATCTATGGATTAATTAAAACTGTTACTTATATTTGCCTATTCATCATTACAGATTTTTTTCAATGATCCATTTTTTCGCCGATGCATTTATGATTGGAGACCTGTCGATAATTTTGTTCAGCCAGTAGGCGAAACTATTAATATAGAGGAACTTATGCTTTGCTTACAAAAGCTATTTGTGACGCTTCAAATAACGCCTTACGTATTGGCTTACTATTTTCTAATGAATTTTCATTTTTCACAGGCTAATTTGAAAAAACAATTTCGATTTTATATTATTGATGAATTCATTTTTTTTTTTAAATTGATGTATGAACATTAGTTCCGTTATGCTTTATAATTCTGTTCCCAGGAAGATACGAATGCTGAAGCTCTTGTAAAGTTGTTGAGATTGGATGGCAACCAACACGATGCTCTTGAGTTTCAAATTTTGCTTTTTGGGAAAATCGAAAAATTGCTAAGCTGTAAAGAAGAATGGCGAAGTGTTAGAGAAGCAATTATGAATCATTTCAAGGTATTTATTGATAATCTTGGATTAATAATAGTTGTGCCAAAGTTATGACGATGAATTCATATTTTTGATAATAATATTCGTTGGTATAAATAAATTTTGTAGTTGTGGTTGCTTATTATGAAAATAATTTTATTGAAGGGAATAATAAAACAGACGATTTCTTGTAAATGTGGTCGGAAAAGCGTTCGTGAATTGCCATTTAACCCTTTTTATCTAGGAATTGATAAAGTTAAATCATTGTCCAAAGCAATTGAAAATTATTTTTCAGCTGAAGAGTGAGTTTTTTATTTACTGAACATAAATCCAGAATCTAGTAAATTAAAATTGAATTAAATAAACTTATTGCAATATTCTTTTGGACCAGTTTACGTGAAAACTTTTATTAAAAGGGAGTTCTGTTTAGAAATTTTATGATTTAAAATTGTCAATATTTATTACCTAGTTAAGACGAAATCATTTGGTTGTTTTTTTTTTAATTTGATTCAAATTTTCGAGAAAAAATATGTTGGCAGGCTTCCCGATTATAAGTGCGATGCCTGTGAATCAGTAGGTTGCACAAAAAGTCGCCTTAGTATAAGCGAACCGCCGCCAGTATTAATTATACAGCTCAATCGTTTCACTTATGATATGTGAGTTTTTTTATTTCAATCACCTCTGTTGTCAGCCAGAGATATTATAATTATTCATCCTTCCATCTTGCTTGTTGATTAATACTCTGTCTTTGGTGTATCTCTCAAAAATATTTTAATTTTCAGGACGGGGAGGAAGAGAAAAGTGCAATCAGCACTTCAATACCCAAGAACTTTGGTTCTTGGTGGTGTGCCTTACGACAATTGTGCTGTTATGATTCACGAGGGACCCAATGCTGATAGTGGTCATTACTATGATTTAATTAAGCATCCTGGTACTGGCCAATGGTTCACTTATAACGATGAAGTTGGTTTAATTTCAAAAGGGTCTTATTTTCTCATATTTTGTTTTTCAATTTTTACATTTTTGTAAATATTTGTAAATATTAATTTATCAGATTATACAGCTAAATTACAGGTTGTAAAAGCATCACCAACTCCTGGTGTTTCTACTGAAAAAGATCGAATCTCAAGGATAACTGCAGATATGAAAGGATGTTATGCATTAATTTATCGAAGAAAATGTGATACAGATATAAGTATCCCGGATGTGCCATCTTATATTGCTGAAATGGTCGCTGCTAAGGTATAAACATTATTTTGTTCACGCATTATATTGAATATTAGTTTATTGAGAAATTAACTTTTTATTTATGGAAGACGCGATTTTTTTATATTGCTTTTTAATTAGTTATTTCATTAAAGCTGGAAGAAGATTTTATTGCCCAAACAAGCGAATCGGCCGAAACGTCGCAAAGATCGATGAAGAAATTTGAAGAATATCATAACCGCATACTTATTTTATGGTCAGAATTGCAGGTAAAGTTTTCTTTTTTTGCTTTGTTTGTGATGCAATAATTTATTTTCAGCAGTGATAGTACCGGAAAAGATAGGATTTTTCTTACATTTCTCATTTAGTTATAAATGTTTTTTCCAATTATTTCAGGTTTCAGACGGTTGTTCTGCTTTAATGAATCCCGAATCTATTGTCTTTTTACCAACTAATTTACTTATGAATATTCAGCGAAAAGAGTTAAACGAAGTATCAAGAAAAGATGTAAAACTTATTCTTCTTAAAAATAATTTTGGCCAAATTTTGATTTTTTTCTGATGTTTTTTCTTTCTAATTTTTTTCTGTTTTTTTTCTGTTTTTGTTTATAAATATATTTCTTATCGTCTTCATTCTTTAAACTAAATTAAATAAATAAATTAACTAACTAAATTAACTAAATTAAATTTTATTTTTAAAGCCGGACTCACCGAATAAAAATGAAAAATTTGATGAAGATATGGAAAATATTAATCTAAATGAGGTTGTTTTTCATAATTTTTGATAATTTTAATAATAATATTTTTTATTTTCAAATGATTCATTTGGATACCATTAGAAATAATTCTTAATACTTATGAAATTTGAAGTTTAGTTAAATTTTAATATTTCAGAAAGAACTTAGTTCTTCAATAACTTTGTGTATTCATGGTAATATATCATTAGAAAGCGTTCGAAGCGGACAGGTAAAAGCAGTGAATAGAAAAGCAGCCAATATCTTGCTAGATTTTTATCAGATCATTCTAAAAGCTACATCTGGTATCGAATCGCGATTAAGGACAGGGTTTGTTTTTTCTGCCAGGATGTAATTCTTTGTTATCCACCTATATTCATAGAGAAACATGCTGGATTTTCGCAAAAAAAAACATGATTTTCATTTCGAATTGATCGTTTATTTGAATAAAAAATTTGTTTGTGATTCATGCCTTATTCTAAATATATAGTATATTATTTAGGAATGATATATGTATCGATTGCATATCGGAGTTAAAATCAGAGAGCGAATTTTCCTCGTTGATTGAAAAAAAAGAAAAATTGGCCAAGCAGTTGCTGCGTGAAAGAAATAAACGGTATTTCTTAAATAATTCGTAGCTAAGTAGTTTTCGAGAATTTTAAGTTTTATTAAATTTAGATTTTTCCTTTTTTATTTTTTTCATTTTATTTATTTTCTAAAAATTCTTGTCGAAATTTATAATTCATTTTTATGCTTCAAAAAATTCATTAAGTTTTTGAGGGGACTTTACCAGATTTCTTCTTGTTATTTATTTTTTTGCTCTTCTTTCTTGTATTTCAACCAAATTTTTATTTTTATTGCATTGCATGTTTTTTCACAAAATAAAATTAAATGAATAGATTTTATCATTCGGATGACTGTGTTTGGGTATCAACACGTTCTTTGTCTCATTACCGACGACTAGCCTTTTATGCAAGAGAACAGCGCGCAAAAGTTGATCGTGAACCTTCTGAACTTATTTTTTCTTCGGCTTCCAATCGTTCATTTGATAAAGTATTATTTCGAATTAATTTTTTAGCTACGGCTTTTAAATACAAGAATCAGTGCGTTTCCTGTATATATCCTATATTTGTCTAATTCCAGTTTGTCTCTATATATTTCTATTTTCTGTTCATTTTTTTCAGAATTTTGTTAACAGTATATCTGTTATTGAAACGCGTCCTAAGGAACTGGTAATCATTTCAAAATTTCGAATGTTCAGAAATATTACTCAGTATTTTCATCGAGTGTATAATGTATTTTATACTTTATACTCGAACAAATATTTGGATCTTAATTTTTTAAGTAATTTGGTTAATAAATTTTTATATTTTAGTGGGGATTATTTAATCGAAAATAAAATCGGATAGGAGATAACCATAACCTTTCAAGGTATATGTGCCGTAATTTCTTGTCCTTGAATTTTTTAAAAAAAATTTGATGGCTATCGAGGGTTTTATATTTATTTTATACTTCATTCTAAATGTTAAAATTCTTCAAAAATTTCTTTTCGATCCTTCGATTCTGTCAAAAGATTCGATTCTTAATTATTTTTTGTTTAGATTTCTAATGAGGAAGAGCATATAAGATTTGCTGATTCAGATAATGAAAATGGGAATTCATTCGTTTTAAAAAAAAGAAAAATAGACAAGAATTCAGAAAGTTTGGAGGTTAGCTGTTTATTTTTTGTACTGCATCCTTTATATTTCTCTGCTTTTTTTTCAGTCATATAATTGCAGCGCGAAACAATTCGCCATTGCATTGATGAAATACTTTGCAAAATTAATAATTCACTGAGTACTTCACAAAAAGGTTTGATTTTGAATGTATTGAACAATGTATTAAGTTTTATTCTAATTGGTTGTAAAATTTTAAATTGTTGATGATCCGAATTCAGATTATTCTGTAAAAAATTTGGAGTGAAACACTTTCAGTGTTTCAAAAATTATGAAATGAAATACAGTGAAGTACATGCTAGAGAAGTAACTTGCTAAAAATTTTCTCCAGAAAAACAGAATATCTAAAAAAAAAAAGTAAAAATTTCTATAAAAAAGTAAAAAAAAGTAAAAATTCTATTAAAAAAAGTAAAAATTTTTAGATATCGAAACAAATAAACCGTTCCCATCATCCAGCAGTTTGATAAATGAAACATATATTAACTCATCCTCAAATATGAATGAAAATTTCGAAATTCACCCTGACCTGATTAACGGTCATAATGGAAGCACGGAAGTATATTGGCTTGATTTTCCTTTCTCCAACTTAAACTTAAGTTTAGAAAGCATTGATGTGAAATTGTATATTATTTTGAATATTGTACAATATAAATAATTACATGTTTAGCCTATAAGCTATTTTTATTTACCAGTTGGTATTTCTTTCTCTTCGATTCTAATTAAAAGACGAACATCTAATATTAGCCAATCTTTTCTTTCTAGAGTCATTTCATTTCATTATATTTGAATGCCTACAGCCTATAGCCTAACGATAGCCTATTTTTTAGGTGGATGAAATGGTTTCTTTACATGATTCAGTGGATAATTTTAATTCCGAAAATGGTTTAAATAGTACTGAGGATCAAAGTATTCAAGAGGATTCCTTTGTTATTTTTAATGGTGATCTTCTTTGTCCTCATGGTAATTCAGGCTTTGTTTTTTAAATGAAAAATTGATTAAAAATTGCTTATTAATTTTAAAAATATTCTTAATTTCAATGATTAAGAGAATAGATCAAAAAATTTTATCGTTCAAAATTCAAAAATTTCACAGGAAATTTTGATTTCGAATCGTGGAAAACGAAAGAAAGAAGGATTGTTGTCGATAAATCTGAGTGGCAATATCTTGTAAATCGAATTTTTGATCGTAATCAGTTGTATTATATTAGTGTTGATGAGTTACCATGTTCCATTTGTGAAATGCAGTTCAAGGCTAGTTTTTTTTTTTTGCTTTTTCTTTTGCTTGTTTATTATCTTTAATATTATCATAGTTCTATGTTCTAAATTTTTTGATCTTTGGTACAAGCTATCTTTTTTTCAGTGCAGAATAGATGACAATGAAGGAAAAGAACGTCGTGTCAAAGAAATTAAACTAGCGATTGGTGATCTTATCCGTAGTGTTGCTCGTCGAAAATCAGATATCGCACTTTATAATAATCAGTACGAACGTGCTGTTTGCAAGAATTTCTTGAGAAAAATGATTGCTCGTTTTCGGTAGGTTAATTTATTTTTTAAAATTCTTGAATATTATCACTTTATCACTTTTCTATATGGAATGATTTTTTTACTTTTTTATTTTTTGTCTTTCAAAGTTAAAATTCAAAATACATATTTGAAGGATGAAATTTATTGAATATTGCGGCGTTTTCCTATTCTTTCAATGAAATCTATATCGGTTTCATTTAGATCACATAATCGTTGCCTTAACACTCCTACAATATGTCAAGAATGCATTCTTTGCTCGGAACATGGAATGCCGAATGCTCCATTGGATACTGAAAGCTTGGTAATTAATTTCATATGAAAATTATTGCGCATAGCTAGCATTTTATCAGTGAAAATAGGTCGAAGACTTATTTGAGATAAAATGAGCTATCTATCATTCTCAATTTTTTTCTTCTAGTTCAATTATCTTTAATTTCTTGACAATTTATTTAGCAGTTCAGTCGGCATCCAGCAGCCGATTAATAATTTAACTTTTTAGGCTGTACCTGTGACATTGAAAGAATGGCAGAAAATTTTGTCTGCTTTAAATATCGAGGAAGAGGATGCTATGGAAATAAAAATTAATAATGGTTATTTATCATATAATTTTTAATTTTTGCTTTTCTTTTATTGGAAGTAGATAGTTTGTCTGGTAATTTATTATTTTGGTGGATGGGAAACAACTTTTGTCTCTCCCTTGGAAGAAATAAACCGTTAATGAAGAATAATATCGGGGTGGCACTGTGAAGAGATTCGGTGGTTGTTTATAGTGAATTTTGTGAATTTTCAGTGTTTAGAGTATTTTATGAACTACTTTTTATCTAATATTGATTCAATTGTTTTCAGGAAGATTTGAATCTTTTTGCGATTTTTGTTTTCATCAAGAGCAAATGAAAATGGATAACCAACATTTTGTTTATGAAAAAGGAGCAGAAATTTTCGTAAAATTGGTTAGAAATTACCTGAAAACATTCATATTCCAATATTTACACTTCATATTTTGCATATTTTACTTATTAATTTCTTAAAAGTAGAATATGGAATTACATTGGGATGGCTAAAATATCTTGTTGTAAGAAGATGCAGTTTTGTGAAATTTTTTAGTTGTTACGTAAAAAGTGATTTAGTACGTTTCAGAAAAACGATCAAAATGATGAACCTGCTGTCAAGAGTACTGGTGTTTCTGAAGATTTTTTGGCTTCCTCTTCAATTTCCCCAAAAAGCATACGTGCTGCTGTAACCCGACGAGCTCTTGCTAAAAATTCAATGAAATTCTGGGTATTATTTATAATATTTCGTTTCATTCTTTATTAAGTTAAGCTAAAAATTATTAATTAATTACAAAAAAAATTATTATGAAAAAAAAAATTATTAACAATAATTAATTTTCGAATGATAATCAGCTGTGATATATTGATATAATGGTTCTTTTTAGGCAGTTTAAAGAGGAATAAATTTTTTTTCAAAAAATCCATATATTTTTTTTTTATTTTTTGATTTGACCACTTCTAGATGAATTCATCAAATACAATCTGGGAATTAAAGCTGAAAATTTATGCACATACTGGACAGTTACCAAATGATCAGCTTATTTATTTGAAAGATCGGCTTCTAAATGATAATGTAAATGTATTATAATCATAATATTATAATATTATTTTAAAAAAATAATTTTTCCTTCTTTGAAATAAAATATTTGCACAAATATTTAATTTTCGTAAAAATCCAACGGGTCAAAGTTTTTTTCTATTAAAGTAAAACCCATTCGTTTTTTTAACTTCTTGTTTTTAAGGATACCTTAGAGCAGTCTCGAGTTGATCCACGTGAACTTTTGCAGTCGCCTTTGGTTCTAATTGTCCAACAACCAGTTGGGACGCCTGATGAACCACGTCAAATTGAAAGAGGATTTGCAGATACTGCTTTATCTCACAATTAATTAATTTATGATATTTATATTTACATTAGTGTGAATTTTCGCGTATGATTGAACCAAAAAATATGTACTTAAGAATATCTGTACCTTCCAAAAATTTTTTTGTGTATTCGTTCTAGCTTCCTTTTGCTTAATTTTTTCAGGTTTTTTTGTATTTTTCCAATTTTTATGATTTGTATAGCCTTTGTGTAAATGATGCTGTCCACAAAATTTTGTGGCTGAAAAATGCTCATTTTTAAAATTTATACTTGTAATTTGGAATTTATTCAATGTAACCATATAGTATTACATTGTTATTTTATTTTTAGCTGCCCACTTTTCTAAAATTTATAGTTTTTATTTCGTATTTCTCAGATCTAAATTTGTAACTAAATTTATTTTATTACTCATATTTTATGAAAAAGGTACGATAGAAGGTATTTTTTACTTCATATTATTCATGCCTTAATAAACTTTTATCTCACCTTTATCTCATTTTAATAATAATCTGTTCCTTCATCTTTTTACATTTACCAGTAAGTAATTGGCATCATTTACATTTTTGGAATATCTACAGTTTCCTGGTCATTTCTGCTTTAAATTTTAACGGCAGCGTAAGAGTAATTGGAAAAGTTTTTTTCGGTGATCGTTATTGTATCTCTTAATTGAATAACCATGACATTTAAAATGTTTATAAATTTTTAAAATTTATTTAATGCAAATCATTTTATTGCAGAAAAAGAGCAAATTTTACTTTATTTTTTTATTTTCATCCAAAATTAATTTATTTTTATTAGAGCTTATGAAGTGCAATTTATGTGTTCGTGGATTGGCACACGTCATACAGCGGGTATCGTCATCTTCACTGTCGGCAAATGATACCACAAATCCCGATAAAAATCTCGTTATCGATAAGTCTTCGAATAGTCATTTAAAGGGAGTGATTAAACCACCACATTATCGCAGCACATCAGGCACATTCCGTGGAACTCATATGCTGAATGAAGAATTCGTGGTTTGTTATAAAATTCTCTTAAATAATTTCTCTAAAATGGCGAAAATTTTTTAATATATCTTTTCGATGTAGTGTCAAGCAGATAAAACTGGTCATGGGGCTCGCTTATATGATTATATGGAAATGGGTAAAATGGTTCGAAATCTTCCTAATGTTGCAGAAAAAATTCGTTTCGTAAACCCTTATGAACGACCATGGTCAGCTGCTGAAAAAAAACATCATAGGTGGATCTCGTTTTGTTCATTTCATTTTTTTCTATTTTATTGCAGGCATTGTTTTAATATTAAGAGGAGAAAAATTTTAGTTCTTCATAAAATACCTTTATATTATAAAGAAAAATATGTGCTGTGTTTTATACATCAGGGATTTTGATTCTGTTTAATCTTTTTTTCACAAGATTTCATTTTTTTTGCATTTTATTGTTTTTTTATTTATTTTCCATTTTTGCGCAAATTATTTTTTCATTAATTACCACCAGTTTCATTTTAAAATATTTTTTCGCTTCCCTATATATTTTTAAAATAATGCATTTAAAATAATTATTTGGAGAAGAGTTTCATAGGCTTCACCAGGCTTTTCGAGAGGTTTAGTAAAAAAAGCTATGAGCGCACGATCTATATAATAATTTATGCGTATTAAAAAAGGTGGTCTCATCAATTAACTGCAAGATTAGTAGAGTGATTATATGTCGTGGCGACATTCTCATTTTGGCGTAATAATTGTTGTGGAACAAAATTGTATATGTCTAATGCATATGATTTTTTAAAATCTTTTACTGATTAATTTTAGAGCTTGGTTACCGAGTCTTTTTTCTCCTCGGAAAGCTTGGAATATTTGTACTGTTCCTCGATATTTCGATTGCTTGAACTTTTACAAATATATAACCAAAACAAGAGTAGAACAAGGCGTAGATCATTTATATGAAGGAATTGTTCTTTCGACAAAGAAGTTCGAAGTCTGTAATTCGGCTTCTTCATTGTTTTCTCTTTTATTTCATCATTTTTTTAAAATTTTTTTTTCGAAACGTTCTTGAATATCTTCAGTATATTAATTCAAGCTTACTATATTATAATCATATTACCTATGTTAAATCAAATTTTCTTGGTGGATATTAAAACGAATACAAATCAGTTATAGTAAAATCATTTAAGTCCATTCTGGTACAAACTATGATCCACATAATGGAATCAAAGCAAAGTGAAGAAAGAAGTGAAATGATTGATGTAATATTAAGAAATATGATTGATATTGGATTGGAAGTGTTGGGTTGTGCTGGAGACGTTAAAGATTACAGAGTAAAGTTGTATATAAATTTTAAATTTTTCAAATTTTTTAAATCATAAATTTATATATAAGTTCAAATTTTATATTTGTCCAACAATTTAGATTTCTTATGCATCTCGGTGCGAATCGTTCTGGGTAAGATCAGGTTTTTTGTCAATGTATGAGACCAAAGAAATTGATGATGAACTGAGTCGCATTGACAGAGGTGCATTGAGGAAATTTTCGTGCGATGACAGGTTATTTTAGTTTTTCAAAATATGTGAACCATTAAATAATAGAAAATTAAAAATTAAAATAAGTCGAAAATTGCTCATTTCCATCTTATATGCTCCAGTTTTTTTTTAAGAATCCTCATCATTACTGGTTAAACTCGCCCCACTGGCTTGTGGCATGGGGCAATATCCTTTGGCGATAGAAATATAGGTGAGTCACCAGCATCACCCGGATTTTTGTACAGATTTACTCCTACGGGGAATCGAACTTCAGCGCTCCCAATTGAGCAACAACCCACTGAGCCATTCTATCCCCAAAACTCCACTACTTATCATATTTGCTTTCGCTTTAATATTTATAAGGATTATTATTTTTTCTTTGTTCTTTTTTTTCTTTCCCACTTCTTAGTTCATTAAAATTATTTAGCTGCATTTTGGCAGTGGAAGAAAGTTTTCAATTTAAAATGATTTTTGAGTTATAGTGAGGTACAAAATGCCAAGTCAGAAAAAAAAATTACATTTATGAAATAATATTATTTTTTAACTTGAATATAACTTAAGAAGAAAACTTGGTGAATTGGCTTTTGTTGTTAAAGATCAATTGTGCGCTCAATTACGTCGAAGGAATCCAATGACGGCTGTGAGTTCTTATTTATCCTTTTTTTAACTTATTTTTAATTTTAATTTTTATTCCGTCATAGGCAAATTCATTCAATTAATCAATAATATATAATTACTAAAATATATATAATATATATATATATATATATAATAATTACTTTCGGACTTCTGATAGATTTTTAATAATGTGCCAGAAACATCGAATAGCGGTATGGTAAGAAGGGAGGTACAAGGCTGTGTATGGGGGTCATATAAACGACAATGCAACACGAATGAAACAACCTTGCTTCCCATTTATATTTTTTTTGCCTACCACGATTACCAGCAATGGTGACTTGGGAATTTATGTAGGGTTTGAGATGGGCGGAGAGGATGATTTTCTTACATTCTTTACCTTACACCTTTCTCAAAAAGTATCTCGTCCCTATACTTATCTTTAATTAGTTGTTTTACACTTCTGCTTGCATAATTTTGGCGATTTTCTCAATTCCTTGCTTTCCTTATTGGAAAGCGCGAAAGCGCGCGGTGGGTGGCTTGCTTTAAGTTGTGTCTTCTTTCATCGATAACTCATTTACGATACCTAGATGATAAGTGCGGATGAACGAAGATTTTATATATGTGGATAAGACATCTGATCTATTTCATCTATTTCTAATTATAAACAAGTTAAAATCTTAGAAATTTTTTAGCAATATATTTATTATTAGTTTTCATTAACCAAAAGCCAAGATCTGAACAACTAATTGTTCGAATTAATCGAATGTAGTTATCAACAAAAATAGATGGAGGGTCGGAGCGTTTAGCATTAGTATTGTAGAACTGCAATAGCAATAGATAATTTAATTTGCCTTTCCTGATGCCTCTAAGCTAAATTATTTAAGGCATTTTGAAAAGTATTTAAATTAAATTCTCCGATCTGCCTTGTGAAAAATAAATTTGATTAATTTAATAATATAATTAAAATCCAATTATATTGACGATCACTAAATTTATTTGTTAATTATTTATTAGTAAACCGTTATATAAGCCACTATTAAAAGCTTTAGCTAGATCTAAACTACAGATCTAAACTAGTAAACTACAGAAATCATAGTCATAATAAATAAAGGTAGTCGATTTTTCCATGCTTAAATTATCACCTATTACCTTTTTTAAAATTTTTTAAAATTAAGTTTCCAAATATCACAATTTAAAATATTTTTAAAATTAGGATTACATTGTAAGATGCTAGAAGAACTCATATGCAATTCTTTAAACTTCATCGAAGTAAATAAAATTTAAGAATAAGATTAGTTTTTTTTTCAATTTTAAAGTTGTTAGTAACAATGATTTTTCATTTATAGAGGAAAATTTCAGCTATTCCCAATTTCAGCTATTCACAGAAACGGAAAAAATGAATATGCCAATTTTTAATGATGAGACGATTCTAAATGATATAATTTTATCTCCCAAAGTTTATGGTATGTGGCCAGATGATCAGCCACTATGGCAATGCCCTGGTTTTGAACCTGATTCCGGTCAGCTTTTTTTCGCTTTCCGTCTTTTTTGACGCGTATTATATACCAGAATGTCGTTTATGAGTATTTTCTTGCATTAACCGTTCATTAGCAAGTTCCCCTCAGGTGATGAATATCGATTTGGACAAATTGCGGTCAAAAATTGTGATACTCTAAATGCATTATGTTCATACTGGAATGTTCAAGGAGATGAGGAATTAATGGTACGAAAGGATTGTTTTTCTGCTGCTGCAGTCGCTTCATTATTTTCCTGGCTGAATGGGCAAGCTCATTCACTAGGTACGTATTGCTGTTCCATCTTAATAATAATCATCTCTGATTTCAAATTTTAATATTTTAATGTAATGATTGCTTCAATAAATTGAGAAATTTTTTTATTCATTGTTTTTCAAATGTTTTTTTTCTGATATGGAAGTCTCAAGATTTTAAAAGAAAAGTTATGCCGCTGGAGAAATCTGCTATTTCTTCTTCTCCTAACCGTTCTCACCATTACTGGTTAGGCTGGCTCCAACGGCTAAAAAAATTAGACGCTTCCAAGTGGCGCGGTCTAATGCCATAGTCGACAGTAGCAGAAACCATTCCTTTTTCCATCGTCAAAGTCCATTTATTGCTGGTCCATCTATACGTTCAAAATCTTTTCTGGCCGTATCATTCCAGGTCTTGATTGGCCCACCTCGTTTTTGACACGATCCATTACACGGTTTAGCAAGTAACGAAATATGCTCAACTATTGTGGTGGATGACGAAGAACGTCCTAACCACCGAAGACGACGCTCTGTGATTATTAATGCAAGTGGTATTTGAACGAAGATGGATGCGAGCATGTGATATTTTATCTGCTCGACGGATCCGTAAAATATACTTTAGACAAGAGTGGTTCTTAATGTCCTCTACTCTCATTGGCTATTGTCTCAGAGCCATATAGCAAGATCGAACGAATTATAGCTATATAGCTGCGGACTTTCGTTTTAATGGTAATTTCACGACTCCATAAAGGTTTCGTTCAATCGGAAGAATGCATTTCTAGCTGCCGTGATTCGGGCTATAATGTCTTTTTCCTGGCCATTTGGTATCAGAGTGGACCCAAGGAATTTAAAATCGAGCACTTCCTTGACCGGTAATGGAGGCATTTTATCAGCTTATACATGTGAAGGCTTTCATTTTGTATATATACATTCACCCTGAGTTTGATTCTTGCTGTTGTTTCTGACACGTTATTTAGCATTATTTGCATTTCGTCATAACTATCAGCAAAAAGGACTACATCATCAACGTATTCAAGATTTGTGATACGATACTCTGGTTTGGACATCCCTTGAGTGCTGACAAGCGGTGTCCATTACCCAATCTATCGCATAATTGAATATTGCAGGGAAAAGGACGCATTTTTGACGGGCCTCAGTTCTTATTTTGAAGGAGTCTGTCAGTTCCCCATATACACAGACCTGCCCGACGTACGCTCATAAAATGCCTTTATAAGTCGAACGATCTTCTCTGGAATACCGTCGCATTCTATCACCCTCCAAAGCGCCCCTCTATCAATTGAATCAAAGGCAGCCGCAAATCGCGTGTAATAAAATTTGTTTTACAAAGGTTTCACGCAATACAACGACATTGAGCAACCTATTGTTTCTCAAATGGTTTTCTCCGATGGTGTGGACTTCTTCTTTGCTGTTGGTCAGCTCAATACTATTGCCATTAATATCGATGTGGAGGTAAATTTAATTTCATTTAATTTAAATTTTTTTACACATTGTATATATATATATATATTTTATATATATTTTTGCACGTTGGAATCTTTATATTCATTTAAATATTTTCATCACTAAACATAAATTTGATTACTTCGATCATTAGAAGATCATTAGAACACAATTTTGAGTTATTTATTTAGGCTACTGAATATTTTATGGCATATTGTTTCAACATTTATCAGCATATAGTGTTAAATTTGTTTAACCCATATATTTTTAGTTCTGGTTATAAGAATTTTAAATATAAGGAAAAGATAACAAAATTTAGATAAATTTTATTGGTGAAAAATATAGTGGAATATGATACAGATAAAATAATAAAGTTGAACTAAAGATAGAAAAAATTTTGTAATATTTCACCTGTTGAGCCAAAATAGGGTTAACATTAAAATCGCTGGTAATAATTTGAATGAAAAATTTATCTCGGATATATTTTTCAGGGCTTTGTGAATAACAAAACGAATGTTTGCTATGTGGATGGACCATTGAAATTGTACGATCGATATGATTCTCAAACAAATAAATTCTATTTTATTGGTGATACAGAGGTTGAAGGATTGAATCCAAAAGTACTTTCGCGAATTCTACAAATGCTTGTTAAAGAATAATTGGCCAATCAGTTTAGGTTTTTTTAATTTAGATTTTAGCCAATTAAATTCATTGTTCATTGCTCATAGTCGAGTTGAGGATTAAATATAATTGATTAATATATTAATATATATTTTACGTGGATTTAAATTTAAGAACCAAGAAAATCAAAAAAAACTGTGTTGGTATTATTAGTAAAATACTTTTTCCAATAATAAAATTCAAAAATACCAATGGACTAGAAAATTGTTTGTGGTACTTACTGGGGAACTGGGATCTTTCATCAGGAATGAAACATTTTACATTCATGAAAAATAAACCTTCTTCGATATATAGTATATATGCAGTACATACACTTGAAAACCGAACAGAACCTCATCAAATTTTTACTGACATTCTGAGAAATTTTCGCACAAGAAATGGTGACCACGGACAGAAAATCAATTGACAATATGCCAGTCAAGATGGATATACTGTGCTAAAAGCACCACGCATGTAAAACAAGAATATGAAACCTACCACCCCTAATGATTCTTGAAGAGAATCTTATTAAGTAGTTTCAGCTCCACAAAAACATGTCCTTGCCAGAATCGCGAGATCCATTCAAGGAAATGCATAGTTGGGAGAACTGGAGATTGTTTAATCATAAAATTGGCAGTTGTGGTTTCTAGCGTCGAATGGCCAGCTCCTCTGTTCAAATTTCAAAAGCTGAGGGATCTGGAGCAGGCAAAGGCCCTTTTTTCTGGCATTTAACTATTGTTTTTTTTGCAAATATTTTTTGCTAATGTTAGGTAAATTGTACGTTATTCACGAGACTGTTTCCAACTCTTTTAACTGAAGATGCTACAACACTAATTAAAAAAACCATTCTTATTTCCTATGAGTGGTAATGATTATTTTCAATTTCGGATCCTCTACTAGAGGCCTGGGAGACTGAGAATTCTACGCAGTATTTTAACTTTCCTAGTCGTGCTTTTCTGAATAGGGCTCTGACGTTGTTTCTGGGATCTGCTGAGGCCACTTTCCTAGTTTGGGGGCTGCAGTTCCAAATGCTCTAATTATCACTGGAGTTTTATTCACTTTCTTTACTTTCTCTTTCACCCATGGTATTTCTCTAACTACTCATATTTTCAACATTCCAGACAATTGCTGTATTTATATTTATCTATTCCATCATTTATCTAATTCTAATTTTTAATTCTAATTGCTGTATTCCATCATTTATCTAATTCTAATTTTTGTCTGTTACCACGAAGTATGGTTTGCAGAATTTGCCATCCAGTCTCGGAAGGACCTAAGCCATATACTGAGCAGATCCCTGTAGATTATACCAACTACTTGGCCTCTCAGTAAATGTTTCTACTTGTATTTTATATTCTGCCATTAAGTGCTGGACAGTCTAGAGCGTTTTTACACAGTCGGCATTTTAAACTCTGTCTATTATGGTAAATCTATATTGTTTATTGTTTATATATATATATATATAAGGCCGACCATATTCTTTGACTGGCCGATATCTTTCCTCTAGCGACAACTTGTTTGTCCTCAATCTCCTGGGCTTCTTGCAGGGAATATACATAGATGAGAAAGACACTACTTATAGGAGGAAGACACTACTTAAATATATATATATTTAAATTAATGAATTTAACTAGAAATCAAAAGATTTCAGCATTAAAAAGAATCAGAAATGGGATTAAAGAAGCCTTTGTTGCTTAAAATATGATAGTGAATATTCTGGAAAAAATTTGAAAGATTTTAATCCGAAAGTTTAATAGCCTTATGCAATTTTATATGCTGAAATACATGAAAATAAAGTTTTCAGACAAATTCATGAAAAAATGATTAAATCGCAATGCTGCAGGGTTCGAATAATGATTATTCTTTTGACTAATCAGGAAAAATTAAATCTTCGATGTCATTTCTTCGATTTATCAACAGGATCCGTTTTCTGAAAATTTTGCGGCAAAAATTTAGAATTGAAACTTGTTATTTATCCTCAACCAAAAAAAATGGTGTTTGTTAACCGATAACACTAGATTCTCGAAAAGAACCGATTTAATCGTTCAAGAGAAAATATAAAAAGTTAATACGAATACTTCATCTCTATTTGACGCTGCTCCCTTCTGAAGAACATTCTGAATTTCTGGAGAACCTTGATCCATACCTGGTAAATCAGCAACTAATTGGCGCAATAATTCAGGATCATCTATCAGTTGTCCTAGCTGATCCTCTTCCTGCAAACTTTGAGAAATATATAGAAACATATAGAAAAATATTCCAGCAAAATCCAAATATAAATATATACATATTGGAAACCAAACCACAACTTACCGCTGTTACTTCTTTTTCTTCAGGAATTTGATCTATCTCCATTTCATTTGCAATGGTTATCTTATCAGATACTCCAGCAGTCTTTGCTTTTTCTGCTGGTTCACTTGATTTTGCACTCGGTCCTTCTTGCATGGACATTCGTAATGCCCATGCGAGTTGCTGATCTTCCGTCATCGCTTCAGGATCCATATTCATGAAGTCATCTTTAAAAAATTCTTTGATTATTTTGCGCACGACTAAATGATTAGTTCTTATTTATTTAATTTAACTTGAAATAAAATATAATTTACAATGTTAGAAGATTCTCAAACGGTATTTTTTTATATAAAATTTAAATGATTTTTTTCCATTTTAGACGAATTTTAACTTTTAAGATATATATATTTTGCAAATATACCATTAACATCCGCTTGTTGACGAATACTATCTGCCCCTGCCAGTTCAGCGTTTGCTTCTTGCATTTGCCTTTGCCGCTGTTCTTCTAACGATACACGTAAGGCCTTAAAATGAAACAGTTTTTCATAAGTTATAATAACTAATGGTATACATAATAATGAGAAATACATGCCAAAGCTAAGTCTGGATCATCTTCAGGATCAATCCCAAATTCAAATCCACCACCACTTGCAGCAACCACCGGTGCAGCAGTACCATCCTCACCTCTACAAACGGAAGAAGATACTAAGGCCTCGGTAAGAGTAGAACCAGATGACACAACAATTAAATTAGAGCCTCCTCCTTCCCTGAAAAACGATGAATATACTTTAAAAGTTTTATATCTAAATATTAAATATGAGAAATTTTTTGACAAAGGTTTTTTTTATTTTTTAGATTTTTATTATTGCTCTTTTAAATTTAAGAAACTCCAAAAAACTGAAAACAATGTTAAGTTTCGAATTTATATCTGTGTTAATTCAAATCTTTCTCAGCAAGTGAAATAAAAATACCTGCTATTAAGTGATTCAATGAATTGTCCAAAAATATCATTGGAATCTCCATCGGCTTCTCCAAAACAAATGATATCGACTACAACCTTTTCCTTCTTTAACTTTTTCGACAATTTTGCTAACTGAAACTTTTAAGAATTAGAAATAATATGTGGCAACCAATATGCATAAATATGCAATAATAAATTAATCAATATTAATTAGAAATAATATGTATAAATATACTAAATTACTTCGTTTCGGTCAATACAGTTAACAGGACTTCCAATAAAAACTACAATTCGCATTTTATGATTACGATTTTGGCGATGTTTGAGAGCCAAATGAGCAATTTTTATACCACCAATGACATTGGATTCACCCTGAAATAAATAATATGGCAATACTAAAGATAAAGAAATGACCAGTAACAAATAATTTTCGAAATTTTTTTCAGCTAAAGTTTCAAAATAACAAATACCTTACCTTCGGCTCGACTTGATGCAATTTCATAAAAAGGCGCCCATTTTCCTGAGTCAAAGTAGAAAGAACTTCCACAGTACTAAAAGCAAAAAAAAAAAGAATCGAAAAAAACTGAACTCAAGAGAGAAATAATTCTATTGTAAAATTTCCAAATACATAGTTTCAAATTTTTTCTCTCTTTTTTAACCCATTTCACTGGCTATTTACTAAAAGGGAAATTCTTTCGCTCGCTCAGTTAGCGATAGAAGTATGGAGAAGTTTCCAGAGGCAACAATGATATTATTCAGCATAATTCAAAATTCAACCATTTTTAACGATTAAAGCAATCAAAAATGAGAAAAAAAGCAAGATATTAAAGAATGAATATGTCAATTGAACTGAAATTAAAAAATAAAATAAAAAACATGACTTAACACAAAAAGTTTAAAAGACCCACTTCGCCATTGAAATAATACCGACAGCATTTTCCGGATTTGAACGCAATTTACACTGAATAACCAAATTCGCGGCATCCTGTTGACACTGCAGTCGTGTTGGCGTGAAATCACCATTCCTCATCCATTCTGAATTATCCAAACTAAAAAAATGCGATTATTATCCAGAATAATTCTACATTAAACAAAACTTCTAACAGCACTTCTAATATTTTATTTCAGAATTAAAATAATTAGTAAAATAAATAAACCGATTAACTGTTAAAAGACTTTAATTGCCCAAAATATCAAAAATTTTAACGAATAAAGGATAAAAATATTAAAGCTCCAAAAAAAAATCAAAAATTTACCAAATCATAGTACTTTCTTGAACCATTTTATCCCTTTTGATCTGAAATGCACAGATGAAAATTTTTCCATTAAAATTTAATTTAAAAAAAGACGAATGAATAGAAAACAAATAAAGGAAAAATATTTTATGGTTAGCAAATATTAATAATAATATTAATTCCAACGGTGATTGCAAATATTAATAAAAAATTTATTTTAACCGTATATTCAATTTTTTTAGAAAAATAAAATTTATTACATTAATTACGTTGAAAATATATGCCTAAATTTTCAGTGATCCTGCTAATTTCACAACTTCAATGAAATTTTTTTAAAAAGGCATTTAACCAAATTTCAATTAAAATTAGTAGATAAATTAGTAGATATACAATGTTTAGTAGATAAGTGGGGAAAAAGAAGAAAAAAAAAGAAGCATGGTGGACAGGTGACAAATGGATTGCCAAACAAATGGTTAACTGGGGCCCTAAATTCCCATTATCCAAAACTGCTACTTAAAAATCCAACGTTTCGTTTGTCCTATATTTTAGCGGTGAAATACAAACAACGATAAAATTATCAACAGAATTCAAAATAATGTAAATAAACAAAGTTTTTATTGTATTTCATATGTGCTATTATTCTCATTAATTTCAAAAAGAAATTTTTCTAATATTTTCTAATATAATATTTTCCTAATATTAGCACTCCAAAATAAAGGACAAAAGAAAAATTATTAACAAAGCAAACAAGCAGATAAAATGCTGCAGATGATAGTCACCATCGTCTACGAAAACTGAATCATCAATTTATCAACCGCTACCTTTATATTTTATATACTTATATATTTATATATACTCTTTATATATAGACTAGGATGGTTGAGAAGTACTTCGATTGTTAAACAAAGGGATCTAAAGAGAGGATCACAAAATCAATTCCTGCTCCTCGAAATTCGGCTTCAGTTACAAACGGGAGTGCGTGTGCTATGCGTATGTGCGTGTGTGTGCGAACGGGCCTCACACCCAGCAGCTTAACCATGAACGGTGAATGCTGTTAAATTATGATGATAATGATAATTTGATTATTAGAATATAAACAAAGAGGTTTACAACAAAGGATATTCGTAGGTAAAATGTTTATAAACTGAAAAAATGCATGAAAAATAAGCGAAATTGATCCAATAATTCAGTAGAACTCGGTTCCATAAATGTTCCATTGCAAATTTAATTCCGAAAATAATTCGAGACTACAAAAAGAAACACCCCCATTTACGAAAATAAAATTATCCTTCCCCCACTCCTCCAAGGAAACGAAATCCCTACTAGTACAGAAAATCACTTTAGGACATTCTATTTTGCATATTCGAATGTTGCAACCAAATATTCAATTTTACTTTTCAGCGGTAACTACAATAATAAATGAATCTGCCGCACTTTGGAATAAATTAAAAAGAATAAGGAAAATTTTTTATAGAGGTCATAGGTGGCACCATTTTACACTAACCTAATATTTTACATAATGGCAGCGGAAAGACAAATTCAGCAGAAAGATTTTTGCCAAGGCCAAAATCGAAGAGTATATAAAATACCGAAGCTGAAGCCCGAAGGTTTAAGAACAGAACAATTAGAACATGAAATGAAATTTTATTCAATATAGGAAATGTGTAATAAAAACAAAGTTTTGAATATAATTCTGACTTCAGAAAAATCAATTTTCAATATTTTTTTACGCTATGATCTAGAGCAAATATTGAACAGAAAACACTTCTTGTTTTCCTGAAAACTTGCTCAGATGCTACACTTTTTGCACGTATTGCCTAGTATTTTTAAGCTGACCAGCACTGGATATCTAATATTGTTTTAGCTCCACCAACTGAATGGATAACCTCGCTTGTTCCCTCATTTATCCTCGTTTAATAATTATTTAATTTATCACATAGACCACGGCTTTTCTCTCTCACTTCTACGAAGACTGAATAACAAAATCCCATGTCTTGCGCTTTTTTAGAAGGAATATTTCCAGTGCTATATTTGACGAATTTTTAGCGGATTAACAGAGTTATAAACAAAACACTCTTGGCATAAAATTTTGAATTACATAATGAGAAACCCCATGTCGCAGGTCTAACGGAGTAATGTCACCAGCTGATCACCTGAGAAAAAATTTCCAAATGCCGAGTGAATGAGCTAGTTTGTCACTCATTGCACGTTATATTAAACAACTTTAGTGGCAAGAAGAATTCATAAAGAAATCATATTTTAAACACTCATATAATCACAAAAATCTTATCACAAATGATTGATAGAACGCTTAATATAACGAAAATTCCAGCCTTTATACAACATGAACACGACAATTATTTCAACGCTTAATTTATCTTCTTGTTTGACTGAGGTTGATTCTTATCAATCAAACATTGAAATTTGCAAAATCTCTTTGGTAATTATGGTAATTAAAGGAATATAATTGAAATGGCTCGCAAATCTTCAAATGTTTGGTTTTTGGTTTTTTAAAGGTAATAGAAGGAACTTTCGGCATAACTCTGTTGAAAATCCATTTTTTTTCAGTTAGATTATTTATTTTCGTAATCAATTATCTCACTACCTCATAGCATAGAGTAATAATCCTTTGTTCGTGATAAAAATGCTTAAAAAAATAAAAAAATTAGGTGCTAGGTCCTATAGAGGATTGCAGCATCAATATTCCCTTGAGGTGCCAAATTTGTCTTCGATGGCATATTACTCAATTTCGTATGGTCTACGAAATATTATTTTATATTTTATAATCACGCTACATCACCTCATTACTCATCATTCACCAAATTTAATTCATAAGCTTATATATATATATATATATATATATATAAAATAAATATTCTCATTAAATAACTACATCTGTCTTCGGCGCATGACTCCCAGCCCGGTGGTACATGCGATAAGTATATAATCCGCGAGTAAAGTGATCCAAGGCTGATAAATAAAATCTGCTCGCAAACTAGGGTAATTGCTTGAAACTTAACAAGCTCTCTGCACGTGCGGTGAGATATGAGCCGTATCAGGATGGATGCTAATGGACGTCGCAAGTCAAGCGATCATTGTCCACACCCTTTCTAAATATTATGGGGATATAGCTTGCTTTCGTGGGTCCGTCTTCCTCAATTCGGGTCTCGAGTGATTATTAATCCTGGCTCGGAGCAGATATACTGGCTATATCACTGTGGTGCTTCGGATAACTCGGGGCGAAATAGCGTAGCAATTGTCATATCTGACAAAACCCATTCCGCTTTGATTGAGTGGAAACTGGTAAGGGACCATATGGCCCATGCCCTATGTTTTAAAGGTAAGATCTACAATATTTCGGTAATCAGTATCCATGCTCCAACTCTGTCGGCAGATGACCGTTATAAAGATAAGTTTCATGCGGAACTTCACCTGCTAACAAAGTCTCTACCAAAATATGACATGATTATAGCCGGGGGGATGAGGGAGGGTGACTGGAATGCGCGCATAGGTCATAATGCCGCTGCGATGACTTCTACAATGCAAATATGGCATCGGAGAACGGCGTGCCAATGGGGAACGCCTTTTTTGTTATGCTGAAGAGCAAGAACTTTTTATTATTAATATTAATATGTTTCCGACATCATAGAAATCCAGTCACGGATTTCCCCGGATAACCAACGCTTCAACCAGAGTGATTATATCTTAGTCAGTCACTGTTGGAAAAGTTCCGCACTGAATAGTTGTTCCTACCGCTGTGCTGAAACGGCAATCTTCATGGATCTGACCATTTTATGGTTCAAGCTAAGATCCGCATAAAACTGACAACTCGCAGAAAATCTGTTGCCCCTGATATAGCTGATACGTTCGCTGAACCATACGCTAATAACTGGGAACCCCCGATAGAAGAAGAAATAATATCTACTATCAATAAGCTTAAGGCCAATAATGCTCCGGGAGAAGATGGTCTTCGGGCTGAACTTTTTAAATATTGTCCATCGTCCTTCATAACGCATCTTCAACAAATATATTCTCTAGTATGGGAAAAAGAAATATTATTACCAGGTGATAGGAGCAAAGCAATTTTGCTCCTAATTCTCAAGAAAAGTGATAGGACATACTGCGATAATTATCGAGGAATCAGCCTACTAGATGTTTCAAAGAAAATTTTTGCTTCCTTTTTACTCAACAGATTATGGAAATACTGGACAGCAGGATGCGCCTGTATTCAGACCGGAGCGGTTGCGCTGACCAGATATTCACGTTAAGAAGGGAATTGGAACATCACTTCAGATAATTGCAACTCACCATTACTCACGTGTTTCATCGATTTTGCGGCTGCCTTTGATTCAACTGATAAAGATGCGCTTTGGAGGTTAATGGAGCGCGACAGTATTCTTCCATAGAAAATCATTCGACTCATAAAGGCACGTTTTATAAGTGCACGTCTGTGGAGGTCTATGTATATGAGAAACTGACAGATTCCTTCGAAATAAGAACTGAAGATCGTCAAGGTTATGTCCTTTCCCCTACGATATTCAACTATGCGATAGACTCGCGGTGATTGACACCTCTTGTCGGAACTCAAGGGGTGTCAAAATCAGTCCAGAGTATAGTATCATAAATTTTGAATACGCTAATGATGCAATCCTTTTTGCTGACATTTATGACGAAATGCAAACGAAGCTAAATAATGTGTTAGAAACTGCAGCAAGAATCGGACTCAGGGTCAAAACGAAAGTGTTTTCGTCTTAAGTGCAAGAAACTGATAAAATTCTCTTTAAATTCATTGCCGGTTGAGGAAGTGCCCGATTTTAAATACCTTGTGTCCACTCTAATACCAAATGGCCAGACAAAAGATGATGTTACAACCCGGATCATAGCAGCTAGAAATGAGTTCATCCGGTTGACGAAACCTTTATGGAGATGGCATGAAATCACCATAAAAACGAAAGTCTGTGATTTATATCTATATATTAAATCTATACAGCCGTGATTCGTTCGATCTTGCTATATGGTTCTGAGACATGGCCAGTGAGAGTGGAGGACATTAAGAACCTATCTACCACTCTTGTCAAAGGTACATATTACGGATTCGTCGAGCGGATAAGATATCACATGATCGCATCCACCTTCGTTCAAATACTACTTGCATAAATAATGTTATCACACAGCGTCGTCTTCAGGCACGTTTTCCCTCGTCCACCACAAGAGTTGTCGCATATTTCATTACTTGCTAAACCTGTGATGGGTGGCGTCAAAAGCGAGGTGGGCCAATCAAGATCTGGATTGATACGATCAGGAAAGATTTTGAAAGCATAGGCGGACCAGCAATATATGGACTTAGACGATGGAAAAAGTTAACAGTAACATCAGATCGTGCCTTGGAAGCGTCTCACTCTTGTAACCGCTGGAGCCAGCCCAACCAGTAATGGGATATTTCCCATCGTGGAATCAGACAGTTAGAGTTAAAAAAGCTACTGGATCTTACATCAACGCAACAAAGTAATCTGGAATTGATAGAATATTACTATAATAATAGATCCAATGAAAGTTATGTTATATGCTGTTATACGAAGGAAGAAAATGCGGAAGGGTCTACATCCACATTAACTGAGAAAAATTTTAACACCTTTAACACAAGAAAAAAAATTGCTCTCTAATCTGGAGATGGATTATTTCTGCGCTACATTTAGAATGTTCAGAAAGAAGAAGAAAGAAAAGACAGGCAAGAACAAACAAAAAGCTGGAAAGTACCTTCAAATATCCCCGTTGCAAAGCAGAGTAGTTGAAAATCATGAAAATGACTACAATCTATAACTATAATGAATGACTACAATCATCGAGACCGACTACTGAGGCTCAGTGATGCATCACCAGACAATATTATCGAAGATTCAAAAGAGCAATTCCTACTGCCACTATAATGAACTGAAGTGCGCCACAGCTACGGTAATTCTCGAAATGCTGGGGTAAATTAGGAAGAATAATAATTCTCGTCCATGGAAAAGAAGATTGGAAAATAAGATTAGAGCAAGCATAAAAAGTTCCACATGTTGGAAAAATACAAGGGCTACATCAGAAGCCCTTCCGACTGCCAAATAAAGACTTACAACACTGGTTACTAAGCTACTAAGCTATATATTAGAGATGCAAAGGTTAAAAAGGTAAGGAACCATTCAAGATGTACTCTCAACTTCAGTGCAATAATATGGTAACAGAGCAACACTAACATCTAACACTAATAGCAGAAACTATATAATACTGGAAGAATATATGAAAAAAAACAAGATTCATAACACTAATGCAAAGTGATTGCAAGACCTGTGAACAATCACAGCAATCTCCCAGGAACCAACTACCATCACAACTGCTGATATTCAACAGCGACCCAAAAATATGAAAAGTTGGACAGCACTTGATCCAGATATGATCCACATCTACTGGATAAAAAAGCTAACAGCGGTTCATGAGCGCCAAGTAACATAGATGAACCAGCTGTTTGTGGCAAGCTCTCACTCAGACTGGGTGCTTGAACGAAATCCAAAGCATTCAGAAATACATTAGCAAGATGGCAAAGGGTAAGTTGTTGAGAGATATTTGAAACATCTATAAACACTGGAAAAAGAAAGTAGGGGAAGTACCATGACAAAGCAAGATCCTCCATGGGTTGCAAGATTGACAGAACCTGAGGTAGCTGACAGAGAAATTTTATTGAGGCATTGATTATAGCAGTACAAGAGTAGCCACTGAGCATCAGATCCGCTGAAGTAGTGCCAGAATATAAGATAGTAAGCAGAACAATAAACACTGAAAGGCATAAAGTAACTGGCATCGTCTATATATCTGCTCGATATATGTCTTAGACTTTCCCATGATCAGATGGGAACTTCCTTAGAAAATCGCCGAGAATAATAAACCCGTGTGATTTCTCCATGACAGGCAAATAAGTACTGGCCAATCCAGATAGTGGTTGACAGTGGTAGTTGTAAAATTAGAAATCAGCATTAATGATAAATATAGCAATACCGACAGCAACTTTAGGAAGAGGGAACATGAGAAGTTAGATAAACATCAATGGATGAAAGAGGAACTAGAGATGTGGAAAATGAAGGCCAAAGTAATTCCAGTGATAATTGGCAGTTGGAAGTATGGCCTCCAAACTAGGACTGACTCCATTGGCAACGAAGTAAGAAGTTCCTAAGCTTCCCAATCTTATGTAAGGCCAATCTTTAAAACCACCTTTTTCCAGCTAATGCATCTAATGATGGGCCACCTATGCGTTCAAAACTTCCCTGATCTAACATTTCTTGTTTCATTCCTTGATTGGTCCTCCTCGCTTAATGGAGAACATTGCCAAACCAGAGCCGAGACGCTTTGTGACGATACTCGAGCAAAAGTGGATGCAATCGTGTGAGACTTTCTCCACTCGGCGGGCAAGTAGGAGATTTAGGATTATCATTTTGTTCGATCCGAAATCGAACGGCCACGATCCCAATCGTTCATTCCATAACGCTGTTATTTACATAGTTCTTTCGTTATCCTTTAAATCAGTTATCTCTTCGAATTTCGGGATATTGAATGAGCACCACACTCAGATGTCAAATGTGGCAATCACCCAGTAATTGCACGAACTATTCGCCGAAAATCGAATGGTACGCAAACAGTGTATGCTTGTAGCCGCAATAAGTGAGGCGCAAAAGATCCGCGTATTTGCCGAAAAAGTCGACTGATAAAGCTGCAAATTAGAATCAACCTATGCGCGCTGGTATTTTCCTTTTTTTTTTCGTGATGTCATACTGGATGACCTTTAACCCTGTCCGAATTATTCGTGCGATAAGTACCGATTCCTTTCTTTTTTTTTGAGGGATATTTTCCATAATTTACCCTAGTTTTTGAAACAAAAGAAGTACTATTTTTTATTTTCACTTATTTCTATTTTTCATGCATTAGTTTCGTTAAATATTTGGGAAATTAGGGCAACTTACTTAGAGGAAAGGTAGCCGAATGGTATAATGCTGTCCAACGTCAGCCATTCTTCACCTTTAACTTGTCATTCACCAATTCCGTGTGGTGCTCGAGTCTCAGTAAAATCAGAACCAGCCGAACCGGAAATGGTGACTGTTGTTGGAAAATAAAGGAAAGGTTAACGGAGCATTAATAATTATGGTGAAAATTTTGTAATTTGTAACAATGATAATAATAAATATTTATGTTGAAAAATTATTTTTTGTGCGACTGTAGGAATATTGTGGAACGAAATTTCGCCACTTTTCATGTTTAATGTTTGTTAATGTTTAACGATTAATGTTTTTTAGTTTTTCCATTTTTTTTCAGGAGACGTCTATAAATTATATTTCAATTAAAAAATTATAACAGAATAGCTAGTTTGGTCGAACTATTTCGAAATTTGATATTTTTGTTAAAAATGGGTATTTTTATATTTTTCGCATTTTTATATCATTATTATTATTGTTCATTCTTAATCTATATTGTTAATATCCACCAATTTAAAATAATAATAATTTTTAGAAAGCTTCGGAGCTTATTTATATAGCAAATTCACAGCTTTTTTATTTTTTGAATTGGGAAACAGTTGAATTCCTTCGAGATATTTGAATTATTTGGTATCGGAAAGGCGTGGATATGTTTGTATTTTCCGGTAATCTGGACAATAGCTCTGCTCATTGATGCAGAAATATTAGAATCACTAAAGGTCAAGCAAAGATGGAAGGTGGTTAGATGAAAAAATCTGTTTTGTAAGAGCACTCACCATCGCTGGTCAGATTCGCTCCGCTGACTTCTCTGTCAGAGTAGTATGCCAACGTATCCTTTAGCGATAGAAGTACAAGTGAGTCGCCACCGTAGATGAATAAATTATATTACCTTGAACTGTTGATGGGCAACTGGCTGATAAGAGTCGATTGTTACTGGGTATTATTACTGCGAATTTTAGTGGATGTTCCAAGAAATTTTCGCTTGCTTGAAGAGTTAGAAGATGGGCAAAAAGGTAAAGGTGATGGAAATATATCGTGGGGTTTGGAAGATGATGAAGATATGTCGTTAACTCGATGGACTGGGATGATTATTGGTCCGCCAAGGGTAAGAATTAAGGCAATATTTTGTTACCTTATGATCATTTGGTAACATTTAGCACAAATATATTTTTAGACTCCATTTGAATCGCGTATCTACAATCTTCGCTTAGAATGTGGTCCAAATTATCCAAAAGAAGCTCCTTCTGTTCGATTCACCACGAAAATAAATATAAATGGTGTAAATCAGTTAAATGGATTGGTATATTATTCAAGATCATATTATAGCGACAAGTATTTTGTTGCTAAGCTAAAATAATGTTTTGTTGGAATTCATCTAGGAAATTGATTTGATTGTTGATTTACCAATTTTTTAAATAAATTATTGTGGCTAATTTTTTGGAATAATCTTTCTTGTGCTGTTGTAAATTTTGGCAGCAGCTATTTTAATTTTTAAATTATAAATTAATTTTGATAAATCTTTATTTTATAGTATTTTAATTTATTTTTTAGAATTATTTAAACCATATTGTTTAATATTATTTTTAATATTGTTTTTTATCGAGGAAATTAAAGGCGCAATTTATATTTTCAGGTTGATAAACGTTATGTACCTGTCTTACGTCAGTGGGATAATACATTCTGCATTAAAAATGTATTAGAAGACATTCGAAAATCAATGATGCTTTCGAAAGAAAACCTAAAATTGCCACAACCAGCTGAAGGAGCAACTTACTGAATGCTATTCTTAATGCTGGAAATATTTTTAAATCCAAAGTATAATAATATTCATATAATATGAAAAAATATAAACGCTATCAATTTGTATATGAATTTTATTTTTTTATTGGATTTGACTGAAAAAAATATTTGTAAATTCAGCTTAGAAATTAGAAATTTTAAAAGCAGGTTTTTTTTGCAAATTGGCTCTCAGACTTGATGTTTTTTAATTTTTCACTCCAGTTTAATTCCAGTTTACTCAATTTTATCGAACTTTTTGATCAATTAATTATTTAGTTTCTGGAATGAAAAAAACCTGGTTTTAGATTTAAATTTGCTTCAGTAAATATTAAATTTTACTTAAGAAATGCCACAAATTCAACTTCAAGTTAAATTTTTCCAAAAAATACTGTTGAAATAAGTGGAATAGAATATAATATAGTTTAAGTTACTTATGGCAGTGATAGATAATGGCTTATGGTACAGTTTACATTTTTTTGTAAAGTATTTAAGGTAAAGATATAGCTGATTAATTATATTTTCATATTTCTTCATTCTCTACTTTTTTTTTAGTTCTTTTGAAAGCAAAACGAAATTATGTTTGGTAGCTCAGTAATTGTGATTTGTAGAGATCCATCGTTTTTCTTTTATCGTTGTCCTTCAAACTTTTTCATTTTTTCTTAATCGAATTCGATTTAAAAGATTTAGGAACGATCGTGTGTACTGATTTTTCTCATGAATGAGATTCGCTGATATTTGCTGATATGATCAGTGAATTTCTTTTCTTTTATAATTCAAAATGATTTATTTAATATGCTTGAGATGTTTGGTGGACTTGGATTTTGTGACGAATATTTTCAAGTGAATTTTTATTCTTTCGAGAAAAAAATCAGTTGGTTGAAATTTCCTAAGTTATTTCGACACTAAATTTTATAATTTTTCGAGAGAAATTTTTTTACCTTAAATTCTTTTTCTTCCTTTCGTTGAATTTTATTCATGCGATTGATAATTCTTTAAAATCTATGAAAGGCATAATTTTTGCTTTATATCATATGTGATGATGCTTATAATGAAAAATTTTGTTTTTCTTGTTTTTTTAAATTAAAAAATTTCACTGTTCTTGGTTATTATTGTCTTTTATTATTGTTAATTAGGCTAATAAAATTATTTATGAAACATTGCTTCATTTATTTTGTTGTTTTTTGACAATTCTTTTTTACTTGCATTGCTTTATTACGTCTCTTACCAGTTAATTCACTTCAGTAAATTAATTGGTTGGTTCAGTGAAGTCTAAAGAAACTGTTAGATAGTCGTTTTTATAGTCATCATAGGTGGCTATAAAATTATTTGGTTTTTTTATCTTTTCTTATATCTTTAAATGTAAATAGAGCCGTGAATTTTTTATTTGAAATTGATGGTTTTTAGAAAAGATGGATTCGGCGGTTGACCGTACGGCAAATAATGTTTTTGATGATACTGCGCATAATGGTTTGTTGTTTTACATTTTTCTTCATAAATTTTTGTTTTTTAATTAAATTTGCAACGCGAGAAAGTAGAATATCGGTTATGCGAGAAGAGAGCATTTTAAAGCATTTTCATATTACGATATCCTCAATTATTTGGCAGAAATAAAAGTTATAGGCTTTCGGTATATGAATTTTTTTTTTTAGAACTTTTGCTTCTTATCCAACATTATTTATCTCAAGGGCCTTGCAAACGAGCTGCTAAAGTCCTCAGGGATGAAATCCAACGTATTCAGGTATTTTTTGTTGTTTCAGTGCCTCATTCTGTTGATTGTCGTCCATTTTTATCTATAATTCATATATTAATTATAGCATCGTTAATTTCTATGGTAACTATTTGTTTATAAGGAAATATATTATTTCAAATTTTTCGTATAAATTTTATGATTAAATTTAATTTTAGTTACTGCCAGCACGTTTTGATTTTACTGGTGCCAGTCATTCTCGTGATATCAATGAATATGTTCGTTTTTCCTTCATATTATTATAACTATGGATATCGGTAAATGATAAGAAAAAGTAATAAAATAGATGAAAACAATTCTGATTGATTAAATAATTATTTTCATTCATCTTAGGAACGATTATTGCCAAATTTTCGTTCATCAATTGTTTCATATTTCGAGCGTTTGTTTGCATTGGTCAATGAATCAGTTCCTCCAATAGTTCGCCATCTACCTCTTCGTCTTTTCTCAAGCGCTGCTCTTTCGCTAAATCGAACAGATGGTGCTCTTTTACCCGAATTTTGTATGACCACAAAATAAATGAAAAATATTAATTCTTATAGTAATCGTCGAAAGTTATATTAGTGTTTCTCATTTGCTATCAATTTACTATTAGTTTGAAATATTTTGCCAATAGAAATTAATTGATGGGAAATTAATAGTTTGAAAAAGTTAAGTTACTATGCGTGAATTTTTTATGTGGATTTGAAAGTAAATGTTAAATGATATATCATCCTGTAAGCGTTAAAATTATAGACTTTAATGTAGCAACAGTTTTAGAGTTATTGAAACGAAAGCCATTAATGTACGATGCAGTTGCAATCAACTCAGCTGTGTCAGTTGATTCTGTGAAACTGCTTGCAGCTCGTGAATTATTAGGGCGTCGTGTTCCTACACGTCAATTATTGCATCATGTAGGTTTTTTACTGAGTGGAAATATTTATAAAATATATATATTTTTCTTTTTTATTGTTTTTCTGAAGAGATTACTCTCAATTTCTGCTTTGACAGACTAGACTGGCTATTAGGATGAAATTCTTTCAGCAAGAAAGTCATAGACGTAGGTTACCAGGGTTTTTTTATTATGCCATTAAAATCGTTTATTATTTTAGAATTCGATGGAATCTTTGGAATTGCATTGTCGTATTTGTGGTCATCTTTCATCAATTTTCTGTGTTACATTTGACCGCACTGGTCTTTTTGTTATAACAGTGACTTTTAGTTTCAAAAGTCTTTTTAGTTTTAGTTTTTAGTTTTTTGATTGGTTGGCTCATAAATGACACCAAATAGCTATCATTTACTATATTTTACATTTTAAAATCTACTTTATGCTTTATAAAGAAGGACTGCTAGATGAGCTATGAGATTTCTTTGTGATTTCTTTGTCTCTGATTTGAAGAAAAGAATTTCTTTGTAGGGCGCAGATGATCATTTGGTCAAAGTTTGGTCAGTAATGACTGGTTTGCTACGATTTACTCTACGTGGTCATTCTTCGGAGATTTCAGATATGTCAGTTTCCCATGACAATACTTTATTAGCGACGGGCTCTGTTGATAAATCAGTAAGGTAAGGTAAAAAAAACTTTTACTATTATGTGCATTGATAGATTATAAACAAAGTTAAAGTGGAAAATCAACTTTTTTATAATTAAAGGTGAAGGTAAAGTTCGAAGGAACGAAAATCATTTTTTTACCAGCATTGCATCTTATATTTAGATTAAATCCATGGTCTAAATTTATTCAGAATTTGGAATCTACAGACAGCAGCTACAATAACAGTTTTCTATGCCCACAGTGCTACAGTAACTCTCGTTTTTTTTTCTCCATTTATTTCTGGTAATCGAAGATATTTGGTATCAACTGGAGGTGACTGCGTTGTTAATTTCTTTGCCTATAATGCAGAAAATCATTTATTTGAGTTAGTGAATTTCCATTTTTACTATGATTACTATGATTAAAAATTGTTTTATCGTGTTGTAAAAAAGAACTATAAAGAGAGAGTCTGCGGTATGCCGTCATCAATGCTATCCTGTTCGAGTGCCTTTTTCCTTAAATGCACAAATCTCAATGTGTATTTTTGTAAGAGTTTTTCTTATCATATGTTATAATTCATTTTTTCAAATGCTGCGGTTACGTTAAATTTCCCACTTCCTTAAATTTTTCTTTCTCATCTCGAGGATTGCTTAATTTCGTCCTAACAGCCTTTCAAATTTGTTATTGTTTTAATATAACCAATCAACAATCTGCTATTCAACAATTACTTCATTGTAATACCTTAACATGTCTACTCCCCTATTACTATAGCATCGCCCAAAAGTTTCTCATAACATCTCGTATACCCTCGTTTTGCTGTTTGGTCTGGGCTGCAGTCACAGGTCGTGAAATTACCATAGAGAATATGCTAAGGATTAGAGGATTATTGACATAAGGACATACTTTATCAGTGATAATAGTATTTAATAATATTGTTAATGACAGAGCTGGAAACAGTTTCACCGGCTTTCGACTTTCACTCTTTTCTTCGTCTTTTTAAATTTTTCAAATGATTGGTTTTCAAATTTTTTTGAATACATATTCAATCATGTTTATTTTTAACCGATTCTAGTTTTGATATGGAGCGAAAAATTAAAAGTTTGATTGTATCTTTTCTTTTTTATGTGGTAAAAATTTTGGTGAAGTTGGATTCTATTTTTTTATAATCTTTTTATTAATAAATGTCATTTATAAATTTTAAAATTTTTTTAAAATTTATAAATAAAATTTATAAAATTTTTTTTCGGTTTTATTCAATTGTTTTTAGCGTTTCACCAGTTTCCTTTAATGAAAGAATGTCGCAAGGTGCACGTATTATAAGTTCGTCCCATAGTGTTGGTGGGAATTTCGTGGTTATGGGTGACACACATCGTTTTGTTCGAATCTATAAAATGGCTAGCGATGGAATTGAAAAATGTTTTGAAATAGAGGCTCATAAGGTATTAATTTTATTTTTTTTATAGTGACCATTGCGCCTTCGAAAAGACACTGATAATATAAAGGTAATATAAGACACTGATAATATAAAGGTAATATAAGACACTGATAATATAAGATAAAGGAAATAAGAACTTTCCATTAATTTCGCGTCTAGTTTTGGATCGTCAATTTTTGTAGTAGTTACTTTGATTCGAAACATTGAATCAAATCTAAAATTCTTTTATTACGCATTATTATTATTTATCATTGCAATATTAAGGATAGAGTTGATTCATTGGTCTGGGCTCATTCAGGATTGCAGTTTGCAAGTGGTAGTCGTGATGGGACTGCAAGAGTTTGGAAATTCTCTTGCAATGAATGGGAATCCTTAGTTTTGAGTATTGAGTTAGTTTTTTCTCCTTTTTTAAATGTATAAGATTTAGGCATGAATAATGTAAGGTTTTTATAATTTTTCGTAAAAGTGTAAAATTTTATTTTCTAATTTACATTTCAATAATTTTTCGGGAATTTTCAACTCACTGTATATAATTTCCTTTTTATTTTTTTATGTTTGTATTCCTTTCTTATTGTTTCATTATTAAGTGATACGAAGAAAAATGCAAATGGGCGAGGCTCTTATCGAGTAATAATGTTATGTTGGTCGTTGGAGGATGATATGATTATAACATCAGGCACTGACCATATTTTGCATTTATGGTGCCCTAAAACTGGAGCATCAAAAGGGCTATTAATTGGTCATAAAGATGATGCATATGTTCTTTTTTCGCATCCAGTTTACCGCGAATACATTATAAGTGCTGGACATGATGGCTTTCTAATAGTTAGTTTACCCTTTATTTCTTGTTTAAGGGTTTTAAATGCCGCGGATCATTTTCTTTCATTAAATGCTATTTCTCTTATAGGTCTGGCAATCAAATGTAACATTATAACATTTTTTCCTTTTCATTTCTAGCGATGAAATTTTTTAATTTTTTTTTGAAATATCAATTGGAGAAAATATTCAGTTATTTTTTTTCCGATATCTTGACTTATCAATCTCTGATTAATTATCTCCAGTTAAGCAAGGTATGCGTTAGTTTCTTTGACGGACATGAAGGAGCATGGCATAACCAGTAAAGAATATTTTATGGCAATATTATTACGACGTTATTCGTTCTCGTTCGTTATTTTTCTCTGCTCAGTTGGAAATGTATATTGGGCTTATAGAGGCTCAAATATAGAGGCTTTTTAGTATCGTTTGTTTCGCCATGCAAGTATATAGTGTGGTAAATGCGAATCCTGTTGGTGATTTCAAAAACTCAGTTCTTTGGAGGTTTTGCCAAGTGGAGGAAAGCAGTATCTAAACTGTGAAAGAATACAGGAACCCAAAATATTCAGATCCGACGTCTCTTTAGTCAGTGATGAATATATAAAATTTATTTTATCTGACATGTGTGAATAGCCTTCTCATTTATTTTGGTCGATTTTCGCTGTAATTTTCTATATAAAGTCTAGTTCTTCATAACAAAGACTGTAATCATCTTGTTCAGCATGTGTGATGCTAATATACTAGTCTAATTTATATCTCTTAAGCGAGAGCGAAGTTAATAATCCAGTTTATCGCGTAGATTACGCTGTAGAGAAGAGAATATGGTATTTCTTATTTTGGAATGATTCATACATACGGATATTGGTGATATTGATGTACGATAGTGAGTTGAATAACTCTCTCTGGAATATTGTTACAGTTTTCCCTTCAGGACGTTGTTCTTTAATCGAAAACAGCTGCAAAATAAATAAAACAAGTGGCAGTAACTGGATATGGTAGGCAAATTTCTCAATAGTTCTCATAATATATACTCAATATATGTTCTCAATTTCTCAATATATGTTAGGCTATTTTTCTTCAATACCAGTGAGTATATCCAATATTAGTTTTTAGTTATTAGATATTAGTTTTTTTGTTTTTTTTCAGGTATGGAATATCTACAAAGAAAATATCGTTAGAAAACATCAAAATATGATTGAAGGTATCGGTTACGGAGCCTTTTTTGATTGTGCAATTTCCCCTGATGGTACAATTATTGCCGCCGTGGATGCTCAAGGTCATCTATCAGTGTATGGTGTTGGTACGAACCAACTCGCAAAAACTACCCCTAAAGAACAATTTTACCATACTGATTATATGTTAGTTATTTTTTTCCCATCTGAATAAATAAAAAGTCCATCAATAATATGATATTTAATATTGTATGTGTCACATAAATTTTTTATTAGATTTTATTTATTGTTATATTTTATACTTTTTAGGACTTTGATTATGGATGAAGATGGCTTCTGTCTAGATGAAGAATTGGGTTTACCTCCACATTTGATGCCTCCACCAATTTTTGTGAATGCAGATGGCAATCCATATCCCGCTTTATACCAGCGTTTAGTGCCTGGACGTGACATACTCATTGATGTTAGAGATTTTAGAAAAATTTAGAAAATTATGTATATTTTAATAGCGTCATAAATAATATTACTGAATAATTTTTTCATCTAATTTTTTTTTGCCTTTCAATTTTTTCATAAAGAGAAAACTGATTTAAGTCGTCATTGAATGAAGTTTTGGAATCAGCCTGGATGTCAAGAATGATGGTTCAGTCTTTACCTGTATCAACAATTACCATTGAAATTGAACGTTTGAAACAACTACAAGAGTGGGAATGTCGGAATATTGAAAAGGAATGTGCAAGAAAGAAACCATCAGTAGGATTGCGCATGGAAAGATCTCCACAGTATTTAAATCGAGATGCACCAGTTAGGAGACGGGTAAATTTTTTGGTGATGTAATTTTTGCTATAATAAAACTTTTTGTTACTTTTGGTCTGCATGTAACATAAAAATATTCTGCTCAAGATATTCAACTCAATAGTTATTCAACTGTTCAGTAGTTATTATTTGTATGATATGTGCTTTAGATTTTTTTTAATGTTTTGTACAATTATTTTAGAATAGTGCTTCACGTCGCATTTCAGTCGCACAACAAGCTTCTCTGCAACAAACGAATGGTTTGCTAACATATTTTTAAATTATTTTTTTCATTTTCCGCGAAAGCTTTTTTTGCATTTCTATTGTTTAATAATTATTATTTCAGTAACAGAAACTTATGAAACGAATGCAGAAATAGCAGCTGAAGAGGTTGAAATTGATGAAATTATTTCCTCGTCATCGTCAGAAGATTATACGTATAGTTCAGTTTCTCCTCGCGATGAACATTCTGCATCATCAACAACTTCTTCTGAAGCTGACTTAAGTGAAGATGATGATAGCTTTGCCGATGATAGTGACTACCATGAACCGTCATCTCGTAGCCTAGTAAATTACTTTTTAGCCTTTTATTTTGATTTTTAGCAAATTTTTCTCATTGATAATAATTAATTTTTATAACTTTTAGAATCGTCCCAAAAGAAAAGGACATAAAACAAATATACCAGAATTTACTGAAACAAGACGAAGATCATCCAGGAAACGTCGAAATGTTGTTGTTATTGGTAATTGTTTTCATTTCCCTACCAAAATATTTTTGTTATTGGCGCGGTGTTTTTTTCATTATCTCAGTGCTTCTTTTTCTTCTAGCAGTTTGCATTACTGGTTGGTTTTGCTGCAGTGGCTATAAAGCTAACACGCCTGCAAGCTGCTTGATTAATTCCTGATTAAAACAAGAAGCCACTCCTTTTTTTACCGTCTAAGCCATATATCGCTGGATTACAAATTCAATTTCTCTTCTCACTATATCAGCTCAAATGTTAGCAAGTAGCGAGATTTGCTTCAATTCACATGATGGCCAGCAAAGAATATGACCTAACCAGTGTAGGCATTGCTCTATGGTGGTATTTTGAATATGAATAGTAAATGGTGTATGAGTAAAGTAATCGTGTGGGATCTTATCCGCTCGATGTAAAATGACATCTTAGAATGAATAAAATGTGTGGTGAAAGTTAGGTAACTTCTTAGTATCTTCCATTCCCATTATTTCATAGCTATTTGATGGGGATGGATTTCGAGGTAATTCCAAAGACGTTTTTGTCTGGTGAAAGGGTTTTATTATATTGATATGGCGTTACCCATGAGTTCTGACGTTCCACAATGCTACCAAGACGTTGCCATGTACACATGCTCGATGGATAATTAGTGATAATTAATCTCCTTTAAAAAAATAGTCTTGGCTTGAGCTCATTATATTCCCATATCTAAGAATTTCAGCTTATATACTTATTGCATATACCATCAGTAGATCGTGCACGTCAAAGGAACGCTATATCAATATAATGAGACTCTCTCATTATAGAGTGGAACTGTAGACATTGGAACTGTAGTGGATCTCCTGCAACTACCTGGAAAAATAAGTCAGGAATATTTTATTGAATTTTAAAATGCTCGCAAATTACTCTTTTTTCATTGTTAAAGCTTTTATATTTTTCATTTGCAAAATGGAACTTAAATTCTTATCAAACTACCACTTTTACCACTTTTATTTAATTTTCTAGTTCAAAAAATATTTATTAAATTCTAACGAACTTTTTATGAAATTTTAGATTTGTTTTTAGAAGATGATAATGACGAAATCCAACTTGACATTCTAAATTCCGATCAGCCGCAATCCTCAAACCAAGATTTTAATAGGATAGCAATTCCAATGAACGATGCCTGTATTGGTAAAGTTCGACGAAAAGTACAAGGAGAAATGGTTCAATTTCCGGAGTGGATGCGCATTGTTAAACCATGTCGTTTTCCCTATATAGCTCAAATTGGCGATAAAGTCGTATACTTTAGACAAGGTAATACGTAAATTCGCATTTTAAACATTCCCATAATAGCCTAAAAATTTGTTTTTTTTTGAAATTTATTTTTTTCATTCTTTCAAAAGATGGAGAAATGCAAAGGTTGAAAAATTCTGAAATCTTTTTGTTTTTTTTATATTTATCAGATCATAATTAGCTCGATAATCTCGATATTTTTTAATGGATTTTTATTTTATGCTTTATCTCATATTTTTTGCGTCCCAATTTTGCATTTTAGGCTTAATTTTTGTATTCATTTTGCTTAATTTTGTTCATAGGTCACGAGCTCTATCTCAGTGCCGTTGAAATGCTTCAACTTTATCCCGTTACACAGCGTATGCGCCCTTTAGCGGAGCTTAACGCGGAAGAATTCTGTGACGTTGTCGAGGTTTTTAAGAATTTTCTTAATATATAATATATATTAATATATATTCTCAACATTATATGTACTCGTAATATTCATATTCTTTGCATATATTATTTTTATGATTTCCGTTAAAAATTGGTTTGAATTACTAAAAATATATCTGGATCAATCATTTTTTTCCGTTTCATTTGAATAATTTTTTCGTTTTTATAAATTCAGGTAAAATATTCGAGAAAACCATATCGCTTGACTGCTTTAAAATTGCATCGACTGGAAGAAAATGGCACCCAAACGGGATTTGTCTTTTCCGTGAAGTGAGACGCTTTTTTAAAATATCTGTGGAATGGAAATCAAAATTATAGCTTTTGGTTGAATCGCAAATTTCTGAAATATTGTGATTAATATTAAATGAATTATGATACGTACTTTGTTCCTTTCCTATAGAGATCTTTTTTAGTTGTAAAAGTAAATTTTTCAGATTTCTTACTGTTTTGGTCCTTCCAATTGCAATACAAGTTCTATAAAAAACGTAAAGTATAAAATCAAACAATTAGTTTGCAGGTTTCACGATATGGATAATGTTCCAGATTTTATAATTCTCCGCAGTTTATACGATAGATCTGTGTCCCATCGATATCATCCAGGTAGTCGAATAGAAACTATCTTGGATAACCATTGGTGGACAGGAACTATCGATAAAAAAGAAGCTGAAGATGAAGAAAATTACCCAAGGTTTTCCCTTTTTGCACATTTTTTTGCTGAAATTTTCAATATGCCTTTCAGCTCGGGAAGTCATATCAACTTTAGGTCAAATTGGTACTGCATTATAGTTAAGTGGGATACTGGTGAGGACGAAAGAATGAGTCCGTGGGATGTAGATCCACAGCAACCAGGTCGTCGCTCAGGTATTTATTTAGTTCATTTTTTTTGTATTTCTCTAACTCTTTTGCAAGTTTCTTTATTTCTTTTTCTGATATTTCATTTAATTTTCTATTATCGTTATTCTGTATTATTATCAAAATTTTAAAAAATGCTAATTCTTTCTGCTTTCTTAGCAGCTGAGCCACGGTAAAAATTTTGATGATAATTTCTTTTCTTTCCTATTAATCCAACGAAATTTTAGGTATTGCAACAGAAAAAGATTTGATTGCTTTTGCCCAGCAACCCGTTTCCGATATAGAATGGCCCGATAATCCGAGAGGATTTGATGGCTATTTAGAACGTTTTCTAGAGGCAGTAAGGGAATTAGAAAGGAAACCTGAATTACGTCCTTTTATTTCACCTGTTAATCTAAGCAAATATCCGGAATATATCAGAAATGTCGATTATCCAGTTGATGTTGATACAATTATGATGCGAATGGTTAATAGATTTTACAGGTTATTGAACAAATTTAATTTTTATATAATTTTTATTACAGAATGATGGTAGCAATTCATCTGTGCTTTTGTCCTTGAGTGATAAAATTTGTTTTGAGAAGCGAGCATAACTGGCAAACTCCCAAAAAAAAAGCTTAATTTTTATTCAAAATCAAAAATTAGGTAAAAATTGAGCCACAGTAAAAGTTTTGAAAATTATGAAAATTTTTTTCTTTCAACATAAATCCAGCAAAATTTTCATGTGAATTTTGCTCTTAGTCTGTGCTCTGCAGTCTTTTAGGTTAATAATTGTCAAACCTCTGCGGGCCCTAAGATACATGCTTACTCTGGGGGTCTAATTTGAATTGTACTTATTTTATATGATTGGCAACAAATCTTTTTTGATGATTTATGGTAATGATCATTATGATGATGTTTATGGAAATTTTATTTAATTATTATTAGATGTCGCTAAATTATACTAATTATTTTGTGCAGTTTATTGTGTTTATGCCAAACCCTTAGGTAAAAAATATTTTAAAATTTGAAGATATGAAAATTTAAAAATACTGCACTAGGAGTTCATGCATTTTTATGGTATCATTTAGGAATTCCGTGAAAAAAAAAAAATTGATAATTACTGTTTTAGATATTGAATATAGAGCACAAAAATGAATAGAAAAAAAAGAAAAAAATTTGCTTACTTTGTTCTCCATGCAAGTGTAAGAATGTGAACATAAGTAAAATAGAGCACGGTGAATTTCCCATTTATACTATTAATTTTGCATTTCTGAAAAATTTGTGATTTGTTAAAGACAGCTCGACAGGTTTCGTAGAAAAAATCGTTTGCACGAAAAGAGTGGGAAAACATTGATTCTGTTGATTCCAAATGTTATTTTTAGACGTTTGTTAAGTCTGGAACAGGATATTCGCTACATCGCGATTAATGCCAATATTTTCAACGAACCTGGAAGCGAAATCGTACATAATGCTCGAGTGCTTGTGGAATGCCTTATCAGATATCTTAAGTAATTTTTTTATAAAGCTTTTTTATGGAATGGATTTTGAATTTATTAATTTATAATATTCTCACATTTTAGAGTTCCTAAATTTAGGCTTATACAGGTTCCAGTTCATTGGATTGATTAACAAATTTTATAGAAATACTGAATATTCTGATGTTCAAGAACTTTTCGATGAACTAAAAAATGGACCGATTACCGAACTTAAGGAATTCAATCATCATATAAATAAAGAGCTTTCTGTACAATCTAAAGGTGGAAGAATTAATAGACAGCGTAAAAATTCGTTAGGCAGTGCGTCATCTAACAGTAGTTTACAGTGGTTTAATGATTGTGAAAGAATTATGAGGAATCTTGTTTCTTTGGATAGAGCATCTCATTTTGTGTGGGATGAAAATGATCAGAATAAAGAAGTAAGAGATTTCTTCATTCATTTTTTGCCTTTTTAATTGAATTAAATATTGCTATTGATTTTTCTAGACATTACGATCTTTATGTGATGATGGTTGCATTGATTTAAAGAAAATGTTGGAGAAAATAATATCAATGATTTATACAAGTCCTCTTGAATTAGTTGCCGACTTCAAGCATTTAATGGAAACGTACCGAAATGTTCTCGATGATAAACGTAGTACAGTCAGTCATTTGGTTTTTTCCTAGCATTTTCTTGTACTATTAGAGCTTTTAAATTCTCACATTTTATTAGTATATAATCATTTTGTGTGGCATGATTCTACTTTTCATAATTAACTTATAGTTATTACACATATAGAGTAATAACAAAATCTAAAAGCCATTTATTAAAAGTGCTAAGTGCATAAATCTATTTTGCTTATGCTTTAAATAGATAATCATTTTAGACATTCCAAAACAGTTTGGTTTGCTGTGCCATGTTTGACAATGATATGGCACCAATATTGGCCAAATGGCAAAGAATGCACAATACTTCTCATGCTCAGTCCGAACATTGTTTAAGAAGACGTCCAGAAACATCCCATATATATAATACTCGAAGGTTTTATCATAAAAGAATTATTTTTTTTAATTTTTTTCTACCAATCTTATTGTTTTAAACTGAAATTTGACTATTTCAACTTTAGTTCGAAAAGAAAAATAAGATAACTGTAAAAATATTAGATTTTTAGATGCACAATTATAAAAAATTGAAGCTCTTTGCGTTTTTTTTTTAACCTTATTCAGATGATTAATCTGTATAACTGTTCTACTAAAATTATTTTAAAAATATTTTCATTTAAGTCGTAGTGATGGAATTGCTAATGGTTTATCATCTACATTACGTAGTTCGCGCACTGGACCTACTCCAAATGGTTATTATAGAATCTTGAATGATGGCGCCTTTCAAGCTGGTTTGCTTCATTTATGATTATGGAAGTATAATTGTATAATTTTTATTTTTGATTTTATTGACTATTTCAGTAGCTTCTTCATCTCGTCGATCTGATCGAAATTATTCAAATGTTAGCTGTCATGAGGCAGTTTCATCTCAGGCAAAAACTGTAGGTTTTCTTATGAACGCATATACACATATGTTCTTTTAAATGAAGCAAATCTCCATTCAACTAAAATTATTTTAAATGTGCTATCCATTTTTTTCCATGAACTACAATTAATTTTTTCAATGGAAATTTTAAATATTTAGAATTAAAGTGAATTATATAAGAAAAGTATTAAAGTGTATTCTGTTAGTATAAGCAGTTAGCGGTGACTCGCTCTACTGGTATTGAGTTTCTTTAGGTTGGAACCTTGGCTTATTCCTACCACTGGGAATTTTTAATGGCAGGTTCATTTCTATCGGAAGAATGGTCTGAATGCTAGTTGAAGCTAAAATCTGAACTGTAACCTTTCAGCTTTTTTTCTCACTTTCTATAATTTCATTGTTGTACGAGAGGCTGATGTGATCAGATCATCTATTGGCGAGGAAATTAGCAATGGTTTAGAACGATAGAAATGCCTTTCCTGAAAAAAAGGATGCCAGAGAACCATGAGAATATACACATACATCTTCCTGAATTTATTCTTCTTTGGGCTAGATAAGAGAGAAATAGCTTTGTACTACATTTGCTTAAAATTTCAGGAAAGTTCAAACACTAATCTATCACGGAGAAATGCTAGGTACTTTTTACAATTCTTAATTGTTTTGGTGATTCTCATCGAATGTTATGTTGCTTATATTTTGACAAGTAAATGATCCTTGACAAAATCCTAGTTTTTGGAATTTTTATTTATGATTAACCTAAAATATTGGATGATTTAGGAAAAACACTCAAGTGGAAAGCGCATCAACTGGAAACCACTTACTATTTGGTTATTTTATTTTATTTTTTCCAATGAAAATAAATTATAAAGAACTGTTTTATCAATCCCATATACATCATTTCAGAGGACTCTTCAGGTGAAGATTCGGAAGCTTTTGCTGGGAAATCTTCATCCAGGTTTCAAGTTTGAAATTTTTTTAGAATCTATTGTAAAAACTGTTATTCAAGCAAATAAAACGTAAGGACCTATTCAGTGATTATTTTTTATTCCAACAACTTCAAATTTTATTCCATTAAATTCCATTAATGTTTTCCATTAAATTTTATCAAATTCTTGAAGAAAATTTCCTCACTATACAAATGGGAATGATGAAACTGCAAATGCAAATGGTCGGCAATGTGGAAAAACAAAAAACGATCGCATAGACGACTCTGGTGATGATAAAAGTGATGATATTAAACAAACGTCAAATGATAGAGAAGAATATTCAAACAGCTCATCGAATTCATCAAATTGGGCGTATGTTGGAACTAGCAGGTATTCGAAATTTTGTAAAGTGATTTTATTCTTTAAATTTAAAAATTGCGGAATTTAATAATTAAAAATGTTATTGAGGATTTTTTTATTCTTTTATTTCCTTGTTTCTCCGTCTTTTGCAAAAAATCTGAAAAATAATCTTCAGGCGGAATACACGAAGGTCGAAGGTCAAATCACGTAATATTTCTAATTTGCAGCGGCAGTCAGATTGTTGTTTAAAATCTACGTTTAATGAATCTTCCAGCGAGAACGAACTATCTTCATCGTTGCTCTGCGCTACTAGAAAATCTTATGAAAATGATCGTGCTATAAGTGATTTTGATGGAGGGAATGCTACATCCTCGATATTTCGGACTACTGTTAGGTCACGCAAAAGGTATCGTGCCATTAGTGAATCCGACAGTGAATATGAGTTACCTTCAATGCAACGGAAGAATAAGCTACGCAAGAAAAATTCTGTGGCATTTGAGTCAGATTGTGAAAAGAATAAATCACGCAAAAGTAAAGTGGTTAGTGAATCGAATAGTGAAAATGGGCCATCTTCATCAAGAAGATGGATTAACGGGTCCAGAAAAAAGAAACTTGCTGATGAGCCTGATAGCGAGTCAAGTGCAACTGCATCACGACAATGTTACAAGACTTTAACTTTGCAAGACAGAAAAGTGCAATTTAGAGACACAACTCCAGTGCATCGAATTGCTAGGGAAAGATGTTTAGTTAAAAATTCACGTCAAGATCTCTATGATGCCAAAGAAGAAGGAAGGCCAAGACGAAGCCACAGGCAAGAAATTAATTATAATGAAAATGATCCATCGGACGACGAAAATATGACTAACATCAAAAGCAGAAGTCGTCTGAGGAAATGTCCAAGGTAAAATTTAATATACTTTATGATAATCATAAAGAGAAACCGTTTAAACCGTCGAACCGTTCCCACATCAATCAATTTGACCAGTAGTATGGGGTTTCTCATTTTTACATTCTCTGTTGCTGACCTCATGATTTTTGCGAATTAAGTCCTGTTTGTAAAAAATTGAAAATTTAAATTTTTGTCAATATAAAATGTTTGAATTTGCATTGGGAGATAAAATAAAATAGTCAAGTGGGCTATAATTTCCGAATATTGATTCCTATTCTAGACAAGAATAAACCAGTTGATGCTGGTGATTTATTTGCACTTCTACCGCTAAATGACCCTTTGGTAAAGATTGTTGGTCCGACAAAAAGCAATCAAACGTGCCTAACCAGAAATTACCAGTGTTCCGCTGAGAAAAAAATAAGTGAGCTATTCATGAGCCTAAATTTTTTATATAAATAAAAAATGTTGCCGTTTTTATTGTTAATTTTTTGATAATTTTGTGGTTGTGGTGAAATTTGCATATAGATATTTTTCAAATGAGATTTCAATGTTGATTGTTTCACGATCAAAAATTTTATTTCTATTTTTCGTATAAAAATATATATATATATAGTACTTTTAAACGTCTTGTGTTATTATTGTGTTATTCTATCTTGATTCATAAACAGCTAATGATAGGAATTAGTGGCCAAGGCATAAAACTCAAATTAACAAAGTTGTTTATTTTCCATTTTGAATTGTACATTTTTTTATATCACATTATTAATGTCACGTCTTTCATTAATATGATATCTGTTTCTGTTGGAAATGAAAATTTTTAAAATTGTTGTGTCCATGTCCATGTTTTCATGATTATCACCAGAATTTGCTAGCAAACCTTACTTGTTGATTCGACTGTAGTAGAGAAAAATATAGGTAAAAGATGATGGTTACAGAAGATTATAGATGCAGGGTAAACGAAGTAGATTTTAGGCTGGGTACAACGCCTGAGGGACAGAAAAAAGGAATAGGGCAGGTTATTAACTTAAGCGAAGTTTATACATAAAAATGAATTTAAATCCATTGTTCGATTAAGAAATATGAGATTGCGATACTGGTGGATTTCTACTACACTACTACATACCATATAGTTTGTATGCTTTAATGAGTACGTGGAGGGAGGAATGCTCATATAGAGATGTGCATAATAATGGGAAAATATTTAGGATAATGTTTTCAAATTGTTACCAGAAGCCAGTGCTAACTCCATAATGGCACTAAGATAGGCTTTATTGGCCTTTTTCACTTTTCAATAAATTCTTATTCCAAGCAAATTGTTTTTTATAAATTAAAGTTTAATTTTAAAGGAAAAAACTTTAATTTCTGTAGCAATCAGTAGGAATGATTAGAAAATACATAAAAGTTAGAAGGTTCTCAATAATATTTAATATTAGTGTGAAGAAGCAAAAAAACGAGAAAAATTGGGACAATTATCATAAACGAATAATTAGGCTAGATCACGTCAAGTTACGAAAGTCAAGTGAAGTTTTGGCGATATTAAAGGACCATTATTGGTGTGGAACCGAATGGTCCTTTAAAAGCACTTTGGCTTTGATCTGGCGTTTAGCTTCATTCAAAAAGACTCCACCGAAGTCGATAATGTCCTAGAATGCAATTCATTTTAACGAATATCAAGATTTTAAGAAGTATGGGAAATAATTAATTGCTAATTAAAAGGATTTAAAACCAAGCAGCGGCAGTGGCACACATTCGAATAGGCGCTAATTGCAAGTTATTGTACAGGCTCTAACAAAAAGGCTCTTATGGACGAGTTCAGTTTGAGCTTGAACTTGGCTATACCCTTTTATTCTTGCAAAATATGCCCCTTTGTCTGCATCTGCGTTCACACTTTCACTGCAGATTTTATAAGCATTATAGGAACAGAACAAGGCTGTATGGAGTTAAGAAACAACTGGGTCTGTGAATATTAGAAAGACGGGAAGGGGTTTAAGTGAATATTACTAGTGAATTAAAGGAGAGCAGCGGGGATATCTGAGGATAACACTGGGATTTAAACTGTTAAGGCGATAATTTAAATAGTTTGAGGAGGATATTTTAACAAAATAATAGAATTAAGGGATAATATCAATATCAAAGAATGATGGACCGAGATTTCGCAATCCTGTAGCCTACTTTCGAATACACTGCATTTCATTATATTGGAAATGAAATGCAATCACAGAGGTTTATTGTAAAAAAATGGTTTATGGCAGAAGAAATGAAAGAATATGTTGAAAAAAAGGATAGTATAAACCAAAAAAGCCTGGAAAACGAGAATTGCCAGCGTTTGCGATGTTTCGAGCGGTTCTAATAGGGTTTTGGAGGATATGGTTTGTTAAAGATATGAACGTCCTGTTTGCTTACTGCCATTCTTTTCGTGCCTTTTATTCTTTGGCATGGTATAAGTGCTGTTTTTATTTTATTTTAATTTTAATTTTTTGTTGAAGTATGATTTCGGTTTTTTTCGAAAAGTTCTCGGCATATTTCAATGTTCACTATTCATGGAAAAAAAGTAATGAAAAAAAATTAACAAAAATAAAATGAATGAAAAGCTGGCAAGATGAATCAATATACATAGATTTGTATTTATGCGCTATTTTTCTGGATTTCAGTCAAATTTGCTCAGCTTTTTACTACTTTGCTACCTGTTTTTTCCTTCTTTACAAATATTTTGCTGAAAAATAATAAAAAGAGAAGAAATTTTTGAACAATCAACAAATATTTTTTATAACAAAAAGTGTAAACGAAAGTCTAAAAAATTTCTAAAAAATTTTTTATTTTCTATTTTCTTATTTTGAGATACTTTTTAATATTTAATATGTTTTGCAGTAAATAATTTCATATTTTTATCAAAAGTCTTAACCAAAATATCACGAAAATCTTAAATATTAAAAAATTAAGATTATATAATCGCCATCGATCTCCCCGCTTATAACCTCTCCATTTATAGAAACTGGTTCGGTTCATAAATTTTTTTTCATAAAAGCTTGGATTTGGAATATTCTTTAAGACTGACATCATCAAAAGAACGAAATATTTTTCCATGAAATAATTTTGCCTGAACAAATGGAAATCAGAAGGGAGAAGTTGTGGTGGATCAATATTCAATATTCCGTTATTTCTTGGTGCATGCATTTATTTTGCATGTTATACTTTTCTTTCCGGTAATTTCCACGAAGTTTGCTCCTGAAATCGAACGAATTGTAACGTTCATCCGATAAAATCCGTATCCGTAGAGAATACGATGCTACAAATGTTCCTCGGATGGTACAGATGTAAATTTATTATTGAGTTAATAGACGATCAAAATTAACTAAATGAAAAAACTATAATGCCGCACTATTAAATGAATATTAGAAAAGATGTGATCTTTTAGCGAGAAGAAAAATTCTTAATCAAAATTTCCTCCCGAAAGGCGTTATTCATTATTTGAACTCGTATACTCGGTATATACAGTAACGTACTCGTAAATCCGAATCATAAATCTAGAAACCATGAAACTTGGGTCAGGGATTGGGGCGATAATATCGGTGCATACTGGAGAGGTTAACGATACTTTGAGCGAAGAATTCGAAACTTATAAGCTCACGATAAATCACTTCACTTCGATTTAATTCCGGCTAATATTTTCTGCTGTTTTGTGCAATACTATTATGCAATACAATTTTAAATTATTGAATGAAGAGAATCTACTAAAACTGATAACAAATCAAACCTCAAAAGGGCTTTAAAATTCATCCGTAGTTCATAATACTTTTGATTTAATTCAGCATCTGAATTTTAAAATTCTTTTATCTTTAACTTAATTTTTATCCATTCATTATTCATCTTTTTCATCTTCAGTTAAAGAATATGGATATCTGATTATTCGAGTAGAGGAAAATAATCAAGCGATTTATCAAATGAGATTATTTGAGTTTGGGAAAATATTCAAGATGGGATCGCATCTACTTTTAGTTGAAATCTATAAAACTTTTTTAGAAAATCACTAAGAATATTTAATTCATTAGAATGCAGAAATTCAGAAATGCAGAAATTTGTATTTTGAATGAATATATCCATTCAGTAATATATATTTATTAAACTAAGTATCTACGGTAGCCATAATGGATATCGTATGCGGCAATAATTCTGAGCATTGCAGCTGAACAAATTACGGGTAGTTGTTTGTAAAATTTCGCTCACAAAATCGAAAATTTATTTCCAATATTCACGTATAGAATCCTTTATAAAGATATTTAAATTCTCAGATCATACTGGATTAGACCATTCATCGAGAATTTTACATGCTTTACATCGTTTTTCTTCTTCAAATTCTTCAGATTACTAGTGAATATGGTGAATCTTTTTTCAGATAAAAATCTTTAAATTTTGTATTTTAAATTAAATTTTGCATTTGAAATTGCATTACCGATATAAAAAAAATTTTAAAATTCTATTTTAAGAGATTATAAATGAGAAAATTTGCACTTTCGCCACTGTCTTTAAATAAAATTTATTATAATTGTTATTTGCTTTTATGAATCATTAAATATATGTTTTATGTATGCATTTTTGCCTACATTTAAATGTATACATTCTTAGATGATAAAATAGCATGGCCAGAAGCACCTGAAAAATGCCTTGGAACACGGCTTTCGAAACAAGAACGAAATAGAATTCTCAATTTCCACAATCAAAAGCGTTCAGAATTGGCACGAGGTTTAATACCAAATAAAAGTGGAAGAAAAATGCCAAAATCTAAAAATATGAGGTCTTTGGTTGGTATCCTTTTTCTTTATTTCTTCAGGATTAGATGTTGAAAGAATTTATTCGAGAATCAAAACTTTTCGATTATCGAAATTTAATTTGTATTTGTTTTGTAGAAATGGGATTGTGATTTGGAACTCCTAGCGCAGGAATGGTCCGAAGATTGCTTTTATAAAAATTCGCCTAAAAGCCTCCGTGAAAATGCAGGTGAAAACATTCTCATGATTGCGAATTCAAACGCAATGAATCAAAGTAAATTTGAATTTTATCAGTTATTTTAAAAAACAACCAACCGAGGCTAAGAATGCCATTTGCAATAAAAAATAAAATAATAAATAATCAAAAAAACAGAAAAAAAATGAAAAATGAGAAAAAGAAGATTAGCAAAAACATCGAAATCGGTTAGAGATATCTTAATTAACTTTAATTCCTTGTTGAAAATATCCTTGAGTAAAAGTTCTTCAATAATCTATTCCAGCAGTGAACTGCACGAATTACGATCATTAATTTTTATGGATTGACTATGCGCTATTTCCGACTCCTGACGACCATATAGATAGATGATCTCTCAGACAGCCTATCCCTAAGTGTCAAATGTTTTTCCATATATCAATGAAAAATCAAGAAATTCTTCTTGAAAACCATGGATACACTGGAAATCGGCTCAAAGCGACACTGGATTTAAATTGCTCATTGGCTCTGAATGTTACTGAATACGTCGTCCTCTTTTTTTCTTTTTTTATGCCATTTTGCCATTCCCAACAATAGATGTTTTTCGAAAAATCTGAAAATTCGCTTATATCTAAAATAGAATAATTTGAGCCTGGTTACAAGTGCCTTTAAAGTGATTTCTGGTTTGATTTGTTCAATAATCCACCGGTTTATTTATTTTCTCAGTTGACCATAGCTCCATTCTTGGGGACTCAGTGAGTTGTTGCTCGATTGGGAGCTCCGATGCCGATCTACCGCAGGAGTAAACATAAACCTGTACAAAAATCCGGATGATACTGGCCACTCACCTATATCGCCAAGGGACTCCATGGCTCAATGTGACAAGCCACTGGAGCAAGTTTAACCAGCAATAATGAGGACTCTTTAAAAAAAAAGTAGCTCCATTCTTAGGAGTCATTCTCACCAAAAAGCATCATTACTGTTCCTATTCTGTTTCCTTAAAATTCAAATCTCGCATCCATAGAGATTTGAATACCATAGCTTGCATAATTCTAATCTTTTCATAGTCGCATCACGGTATTTGAACTGCATCTTTTTCAGTGCCTTTCCAGAGTTAACCTCTTTTCTTGTTAATATTTGAGTAAGGTAAAATTATCTACTTCGATGTACTGTTTGTCAATTTGGTTCTTCCATCTATGGTCATTAGTCTTTTTTTTACATTCTTATTTTTCATTTTTTCCCCGTGCTCTTCACTTTTAAAGCCAGGACTTGGAATTTCAACTATTAGGGTAGTGTCATCAGCGTAGGTTTTCTTTTTTCTTCTCTTCTCTAATTTTTCATCTTCTTCCAAACCAGTCTCCCTTGATATATAATTGCCATATAAAAAAAAGAGGAATGGGCATCCTTATCACGCTCCTTTATCAACATTTATCAACCTGGAGCCAGTCTATTTCATATTCTATCCATATTGCGGTTTCTTACCTATACATAAATTTCCCTATACATAAGGATGATAAGGCGTTGAGAGTTCCCACTTGTCTGTGAATGCATTGCATAATTTAGATGATCGGCACAAAAACTTTCTCTATAATCGATGAAGTCTTCTTTTTGGTATTGTTTCGTTTTTGCAGTTATCCATTATCTCAGCAATATCTCGGCAATACCTTATCTCAGCAATAATGTCTCGTATTCCTTGGCATTTTTTAAAACTAATTCTGGCAACATTTTCTCGATATAGAAGCTATAATCTCGATATAGAGTGTTGTTTTGGTTAGGCTTAGGTCTATAATCTAAGTTAGAAGATGGAAAATTCATAGCATTATTTTGCTTGTATGCAAAAGGATATTAAAGGATGGTTTGCGCACTTTATTAAGTTTCATTTTTATAGCGCTGATATGTAAATTGATCTTTTCCAGTCGGTTGACCACTATTTTGTTTTTCAGATTTCCCGGTGGGTTATAACATTGATCGATTCTTATTGCTTGTTAAATTTCATTGGGCATTCCATCAGATTCTGTAAGTTTCCAACTTTGCAATGAAATGATCTAATTTCATTTTCTGGTGCTCCGGTATTTCGGTAGTCACTTGAGCTTCTTGCGAGTGAGAAATATCAACTATACTGTCTTGGATTGTCATTTGTGCCATAACTTTGGTGTATCCCTTCCATCTTCTTTCGATTTCAATTGAATTGATTTCTACCCGTCCATTGAAGTTTTAACATATGAATGCACAGTTGGAATCTCCACTGGAATTGAGAAATCTTTTAGATTTTTATTTTTACATATTTGGTTCCATTTTCGCTACCTTTACAAATGTTATGACATTGTTTGTTGTTCCTTCTAACGGTCTCTGAAACTTTTTGTTAGGTCCTCTTCTGAGATTTTTGTCTTTTTTGGTTTCTCGATTTTAAATAAACAAAATAAACGATTTTTTATTTCCACGGTTCGCTTAATTTGCTTAGTTCGCATATAGTTTGTTTTTTTTCATTTTTTATAGCCACTTCTCAAATTTATCTTTACTAAATTCTTAAAGCCCATTCCATAGTTCCTCTGGTTCTCCAGCCGTGAGATTAAGGACTTTGTTTCCTGATGTTTTCATTGAAAATTGTGATACACATTCAAGATTATACTATGGGAACTATTTGGCATATTTTTATTTTAATCTAGATTTTGCATATGAATTTGTGATCTGTTTCACAATCATCATCTTGGAATATCACTGATATTGTTCCTCCACATCTTCATTTTAACAATAGTTATTTGGTTCCTATGTATTCCATATATATTTGTATTTATAATACATAAAGAGTGTTGTTTTGGTTAGGCTTAGGTCGTTAAAGAAATTGAGGATAAGATGTGCTTTCGAGCCAGAAAAATTTCTCAAATCCTGTCAAGAGAAATATCCGTCAACTATCCGTCGGCCTTCTGCACACGCGGAGAGATGTTAACCGCAGTAGAATAAGTGTTGATTATATCTTCACTGTCGCCACTGGAAGAATTAAATGATCGTTCCTATAAGAAGCGCTGAAGCTGGTAACCTTCCTGGATCATTTTGATTCCAGCTAAAATCTACACAAAACTGACAACAAGAAATGTCTCAAACTGAAAGATTCGAAATAAAGTAACTCAATAATATCAACGACATCTCTGGAACAGAAAATGAATACTGGTCTAAAATAAAGGTATGCCTATGAAAGTCAGCTTTGATATGCTACTAGGAAATGCGCTAGTTGAATATCGAAAGCAATTATCCAGCTGTCTGAAAAAGTTGCCAAAGCAGAAATATATGGGATATTTTAAAGAAACACGACGACAGTAGCATGGCGAGATAGCTACTGAAACAAAATGGCCTTCAAAATGGAGACGGTTGTTTGGTTAGGTGAAAATAGGAAACTATTTCGCTTTCTTCACAAAGCAACTATGGTTTTGAGAACAGTCATTGCCGATTGAGGAAATGCCCGATTTTAAATATTTTCATCCACTCTACTCTAATTCTAAATGGCGAGGCAAAAGAAGAAATTCAATTCGGTAACGGTAGCCAGGAAAGCGTTTATTCTAGTTAGTGAAATCTTTATGGAGCTGTCACGAAATCACCATCAAAACGAAAGTCTGAGTCTATACAGCTGCAATTCGCTCGACTTTCTTATATGATCTTGTTATATGCAAGATATGGCCATGGCTATGAGTGTGGAAGATATTACGAAATTATCTACTTTTTACCACTTATATCTAATAAAGATTTTACGTCGAGCAGATAAAATCTCACATGATTGCATTCACCTCGCTCAAATACTCTACATTAATAAAATATCATATAGCGTCGTTTTCGCTGGTTGGAGCATATTCTTCGTCAGCCACCACAAGAGTTGATATATTTCGTTATTTGTGATAGATGGCATCAAAAAGTAGGAAGGCTAGTCAAGAACTTGGGCTGATGCAATCAGAGATTTTCAACATATGGACCAGCGATATATGGACTTTGACGATGGAAAAAGGGATGGCCTCTACTGTCTGCTGGCATCAGATCGAAAATATCTCCAGTGGAATTAGCTAATGAGACATGGTGAGAGCTGTTAGAAGAAGAACACCATTCTTCTTTACTTTTTACATCCTAAATAATAAACGATATGATCTTCTGACTGAAAATGTCCCACCCCAACGCATCTCAGTTCGTTGATGTCTATGATGTCAGTCTGTAATTATTTAATTTCAATTTTACCATAATGAGTTTATGCTACTTCCTTACTATAGTAAAGAAATTATCTTTGCGATTTCCTAAAATTCGATCACTGATTTTTTTCCTGTCTGGCAACATCAACAGCCAGACATTTCGAAGATCTTAATCAAGCCATAAGCACCACTGCATTGCGAAACCACCTTAACTCTTTTTCGGTGGTATGTTGAATGCCATCATTCAGCACCATATCATCAATCGTTTATTTCCTATATAGTTTCCTTGAAGATTATGCAAAAGTGGTTTACCACTGAAACGATGTTTCTGCTACTGTCATGGAAGTAATCAAAATTATTTGACCATTTTCATCGCAAAAGTTAGCTATGTTATAATTTAACAGGCAATCTTCTGGAGAAGATGATGCAATATTGGTGGAATCAAGTTAAGACAAAGGATGTCTCGAATACTTACAAGGCAAAACTGGCCGATTCTTTCACTCAGGTTATTTCTATCTTAAAATCATCTTAAATTAAAGGAATAAAAAACTGATTATCTGAAATCCGTGTTTCATAAATAAGTTTATTCATTTATAATAAAATCCTCATTAGCAAATTATGAATGAAAAGATATGAAAAGGCTGCAAGTTTTTTATAAAAAGTAAGTAAATATATAATAAAACAAAAAATGCCTTACTAAGGTTAATTATCGAAAATTTTAAGATGGCATGGGCAGAAACAGAAAAAATTGGATGTGGAACCTCTAAATGTGATGAGAATGGAAAGTATAAACAATATTTAGTATGTCTCTATGATCCACCGTATGTTTCCAATCAACAAATATGATAATTTAAAATAATTTAAAAATGCTTCTTCTTCTTTTTCCCTTAATAGCATTCACCATCTCTACCTTAGATGGTTTTTTGAAACACTAGAATGATAACCATTAGAAAACCACTACGAAATAAAATATAGATGTACGAAATATTTAACTGCAAAAAGATCGAATCTTTAACAGTTCTTAATCGACATACCATACCAATTCAAAAATTGCAAGATTTATAAAGTTTACTATATTGCAGTGGAAACCAAAAAGATGAACCAGTCTATATGGAAGGCGAGCCTTGCACGCTATGTAGAAGGTATTCTGGTTCAGTATGCCATAAAGATCTATGTGTTGGTGGTGAATCAGGTAATTAGGACCAGTAGATTCTTTTAATTTATTATTATTTATTATTATTATTTTATTAGGTATGCTGTGAATATTTGAGTAAAATTGAATAAAATTTCAAAAAAATTTTTTGTAATTATTATAATTATTTTTGTAATTATTTATGTGATGGGAATGGATATTTCAAAAATATTATAACGGATTTAAATATTATTATAATAATAATATTTAATAATAATGATATTTAATAATAATAATATTTAATAATATTTCCAAGAATTTATCTGTTATTTATCTGTTATTATTATTTGTTGTTTATTATTGTTATTTGTTATTATTTGTTATTTATTTATTAGTTCCAATCAAAAAATATTGGAAATATTGAAAAATAATTTTTCTATTTTCATTATTGTTGATTTTTTTCTCTATAATAATTTAATCCTTTTTTTTCAGTTAACAGATTTATAAATTGAAGTTGGAAAATACTGAGAAAGTCGGAAAAAAGCGAAAAGAAAATTAAAATTTTGTGGATGCAAATTCATTAAAAATTTTTTATATACTAGAAGTTGTGTTGCGGAATAAATTTTGGAAAATATTAGTTTGTTTTACATCCATTTCAATTGGCCTTTAACGTAATACCCGTATACATCGTAATACATCGAACTTTGTCCCGAAGAGTGGATATTGCAGTTTAACTTCAGACAGGACCGCAAATTTATGAGTAACATGATTAGCTGTTGTGCACATCCTTATAGTGCAATTAACTCCCTGTGTCGAGTATCACGCTTTATCACCAAAAGTGAAATCCTGTTGGCCTTCAGAATTCGTGCGTTTCCTTTCCAAATAAGTCCTTGGCGAAAGGTTCTTACTCCGATAATCAATTGAGTCAACAGTAAATAAAACGTATAAATGTTAATTTTTTCCAACTCATATGCTTTATATTGCCAAAATTGCTAGAAATCGTAGATTATAGTGCATTCTGCTGCTTCATACCTAAATCGATTCAATAGAAGAGAAGCGACAATTTGCCAGAGATTTCTAATAAGCTAATTTTTCCAAAAATATCACAATCTTATCAAATGTCCTACCATTCTTGGGGATTGGCAACAAGATTAATCCAGTTATCTGGTATACTTTTCTCCATACCAGAGAGTATACCTGTTGAAGGTTGGAAGCAACATTGGATAACAAGATTTGAAAAACTCCACAAGATTTCCACACGCTGGAAGACCGAAATTTTATTGCCCTTAAGCTTTTGAATGATAATTTTTCTCTCTTTTGGCCACTTAGAATTATATGGCTGGATAAGCGTTTTAGAATGGCTTATTCCGTCAAGCGTAACAATCTTTAAGAGCTTTAACATGCACATTATCATTGCTTTGGCCGGATCATTTTAAAGGCTTTATACTTTCAGATATGGAAAAAAAGATACCAGAGAACTGGTATCTCAAAGGATTGGTAAAATATTTGATAAGCTTGTTAACTTTGTTTTATGAATGAAGCGAAATATCTCTTTATTGTTGCCAATTGGCCGTCGATACAAATTAATAGCCATCACTCCAATAATGAATTCTGTCCCGTCGTATAGCTATTCCTACATGTTATCGAGGTCCGATATCCATATGTGTTCTGTGCCGATTCTTTTCAGACAGACTATTGCCTCCGATAGCCAACTAACGCATTTCTGTGAGGTATCCTAGTGCTGATTTGAGCGACATTCGGAGAAACTGCTTTAACTAAGACAATTATTCATCCGCCGTTCCAAAGATGTCCTCGATATTTATATCACTGCGCTATTTTGATAATTTCTCTTCAAGTGTGTTACCATCCATTCTTTTAGCTTAAGTTAAAGGAATGCACTATATCCTGTACCTTATCAGTTTCAGATCTTGACCAAAATATGGTATAATCGGTGAAGCTTCGGCGCTGTTCTAGATACAAATTTTTCCACCGCTGATTGATCAAGATGTAATCAATCTGTCTGGAATGTTGATTGTCGTGAATTCCATGTGATCTTCAATGGTAGAAGCACGCATAATAAAAAGTCCATGCTCCATGTTATTCGGCAAGGTTCTCCATTTGCGAATCGAACTCCAACGCCACACATGTTATAACGGAATTATAACCTAATTATAAACTTTTAGGCTAAATTAGGAAAAAAATAACCTTATCATAACCTAAACTTCTAAAATTATGACCATGTGACCTTTCGGATATTATGAACAGTTGAAGTTCCTCACAAAATCTACCTTTATCAACGCATAACTGCGAATAGCTGCATATACATATACATTGATGACTAAGACAATGTAAAACCGCTTACATGCAGTGAACCGAGCGGATAGAGCTCTTTCAGACATGATAATCAGTGTGCTGTATAGTCAGCGTTTTATCCGAATCATCATAATCATTACAACACATTGGCTCATACACTATCTCTACATCGAATTAGATATAATAATTGCTCAATGTAAGAAATGAGAGAGGCGACTTTCCGGCAAGCAAGTTAATAACTACAGTATATTTGCAGAAAGAATGGAAAATAGTGGTAACGATAATGATTCGACATCTATGAACATTCCACGCTCCCAAGAGTGTTCACAGAGGCTGTGGAAAATTGTCCATTAAGGTCCCCATTAATGAGTCCCAAACAGTCATCCTGATTGGGGAACTTATTCCATCCTCCGTCCTAGGAATCACTTTCCCAATCTCCTTTGCATCTCGCACCACCACCCTGGGGACATATTAACATCAAACCCGAGGACAAGATATTAATATAAACAGAATCTTCCACATTAATCATTTCGAGAATGTAGACGGATCTTGAGCAGTCATCCTAATTTCAATTTAATAGATATATTCCAATCTAAAGAAGAGATAAGCAAATTTTGCAACCACGAAGACGACGAAATTTAACAGATAGAAGTTTATTACTTATTAATGTTAATCGACAACCCCATACATATCCTGTCTATCCTGAGATTAACTTATTTCCCGGGAATAATAACGCCCACCACATCCAAAAAAACTAAGACACCCTAAGTCACCTCACAACACTTATACAAGTCACTGACCTCATCAATTATATCTAGCCAATATTCTTTGGGGAATCAATAATTCTATTATCAGAGGAATAATTCTTTTGGGAAATCTCCAACGAATATTTAACATAACAAAAAAAAATTTACATTTACAATAACATATTGGAACAATTTTAAATAACTTCTGAAAAAAAACCAAACAAAGACTTCTCTTTCGATAAAATGTAATATAGGAGGTTGTATGTTTTTATTTTATATTTTATTCAATTTCTTCAAATTTAACAATGAAATAAAAGAAATTGAAATTTTATGAAAAAAATAACAAAATTCAACTCTTTTGCAGGAAAAAAGTCATTTAATCATGATTTACAGTCACTTCAACATCCACACCAGGTTCGATCAATATACTAGTGATTTGCTTCAGGACATCACTAGGACTGTGCATATTGATAAGGCGCTTATGAATTCGCATCTAAAAAAGAAAAATTATTTATTAAAGGAAAATAAATTAAAATAAATTAGGAAACTAGGGAATCGTAAACTTAAAAATTAAAATATTATGCAATAAATTTCATGAACTACTTTAATGAACATTAAATTTCAAATTTCAATTTCAAAATTCAAATTTCAAAAATACCTGAAAATGATCCCAAGTTTTGGAACCTTCACCACAAGGCGTTTTACGAGTAGTTATCCGAAGTATTTTTGTCGGCATTCTAATTGGACCTTTTACAACTAAACTTTTTTCCTTGGCGCCATTCATTAATTGCTCGCACACTAAAGGCCTGATTCATTATTCCTATTTACTTCAATTTGCTGGATATGCCTTATTCTTTCAAAGTAAGTTTCAACTTCATGATAATTTCACAATATAAACTGCACTATAAGATAAGCAGGCCGATGAAAAAAAATGTAATAAGCAAGAAGCGCTCACCTTTTTCAAGTGATGAGACATTTTGCGAGGTAAGCGTAATACGAATACGATGCTCTGTTTCATCGGTGGCTAATGGTTTTTCAGTTTTGTAGGGAATATTAGTCTACAATATTTACATATAAATATATATATATATATATATACATAAAAGATTGAATTGAACAAATAATCTTCTACAAACAATTTACACCATTATTGGTTACGCTGGTCCAATGCTACAAGGGTAACACGCTTCCAAACGGCGCGTCTGATGCCATCGTCGATAGTAATAGAAGTTATTCCTTATCCATCTTCTAAGTCTATATATTGCTGCTGGTTCACCGATATGTTCAAAATCTTTTCTGACCGTATCAGTCCAGCTTTTGACTGGTCCTTCTCGTTTTTCATGCCATCTAACATAGCATATAATGAAATGTGCGTCAACTCTTGATGGGAGATATGTCTTAACTAGCGAAAGCAACGCTTTATGATGGCACTGTTAATAGCATTTGAACGAAGGTGAGTGCGATCATGTGATATTTTATCCGGACTTCTTAATATTCTCCACTCTTATTGGCCATGCCTCATATAGCAAGAGCCATAAAACAAGATCGAACGAATCGCGGCTATACAGACGCAGACTTTAGTTCTTTTTTGGTGATCTCGCGACGGCTCCATAAAGGTTTCGTCAATTGGAAGAACAAATTTCTAGCTGCCGGGTTGTAATATCTTTTGCTGACCATTCGGTATTAGAATGGATCCAAGGTATTTAAAATCGGGCACTTCTTCAACCCGCAATAAATTTATAAAAAGAGGAAATTTTTCAATTTCCTGTATATAAGACGAAAAGACTTTCATTTTATTTACATTGATTCCGAATCCGATTCTCGCTGCAGTTGCTGACACGTTATTCAGCATTATCATTTCGTCATAACTGTCGGCAAAAAGGACTACATCATCAGCATATTCAAGATCTGTGATACGATGCTCTGATTTGTGCATCACTTGAAAGCAGCAGTATCCATAACCCAATCTATCGGAATATTGCAAGGGAAAAGGATATAACCTTGACGAACATCAGTTCCTATCTCAAGGATTCTGTCAATTCCCCCTATACATATACCTGCACCGACTACACTCACAAAATATCTTTGTTAGTCGGATGATTTTCTCTGGAAGAGCGTCACATTCCATCATCCTCCCAAGCACTGTTCTATCAACTGATTCGAAAGCAAAACCGATGAAACATACAACAGTGAGTGCAGCAGATATTTGAAGCGATATTCCAACATCCTTAACATGAATATATGGTCAGTACCGCCCTCTCCTCCACCTGAATCCAGCTTGACTAGGGCACATCCTGCTATCCCGTACTGCTGCCATAAATCTATTGAGTAAAAGAGAAGCAAAAATCGTTGAGACGTCTAGCAGGCTGATTCCTCGATAACTGTCGCAGTATATCCTGTTACCTTTCTTGAAAATTGCTTTGTTCCAGCCATCTGGTAATATTTCTTTTTCCAAACCAGAGAGTACATTTGTTAAAGGTGCGTTATGAAGGACGATTGATAACATTTGAAGAGTTCAGCCTGAAAACCATCTTCTACCGGAGTCTTTTTGGCCTTAACCTTATGGATAACGAAGATTATTTCTTCTTCTGTTGAAGACTCGCAATTGCAAACGTATGGTTCGACGAACGTATTAGCTATATAAGGGGCAACAGATGGAGTTTCATGATTAAGTTTGGCCTCAAAGAATTTCTTCCATCTTATGAGGTGATCTTTTATTAATTCTTCGAATTATCCAGTAGTCACGACCTCTTGACATTTGTGCTTTAGCAACTTTTTTAAACAGTTAGACAGTTGCTTCATATACCCAGCTAGTCCACTTCCTACTAGTAAGTATGGAAGTAATTGATTTTCGAAGAAATTCCTTTAGTTGGGACCAGTATTCACTTGCCGTTCCAGAAAAATCAATATATTTATACCATAGAGATGCTTCAATAATTCGGTTAAAATGCGCTCAATGAATAAATAACCAAAAACTACTGATAAAAATTGAAGCAAAAGGGAAGTAAAAATTCACTGAAAACCACAAAAACTAATCCGCCTAATTTTGACTTAGCAATTCGATCAAAAAAAGAACACGTATAAAAAAAAATAATTTTTGGAAAATCTCAAAAGAATTAATGAAACTTTATGTGAGTAAAGTTGCCAAACAAAATAATATATATATATATATATATTTACATATATTCCAGGTGACTCCCTAGCGAATGACATCTCATCCTAATAATTATTGGAGCCAGCCAAATTAAAAGGGGATGCTCGAAAAAAAAGTTAATAAAATATATCACAGATGCCAGATTTTAAAATCTTTTCCCGTAAGCTGACAAAATGTCGTTCCAATAAAGAATTTTTGATTTATTTTTCAATTTTTGAATTATATATCGCTATTTAATAATGATTTTCTTTATTTATTTGTATAATTATCATCGGGTTCGGTTAAATGATTTATTTTTTCTCTTTAATAGTAATAACAATAGCAAAGTAATAATTATAGCAATATATACCTCAATATTCTATTAAATTTCGCGATCTTCCTAATTAGAAAGTTTTGTTTATCTCTTTTCGACTGAAGGAAGCCTGTCAGAAAGTTTCAAAACCAAAAAAAATACTGAGGAGCCATCTGTATTGTGGGTATTGTGGGTATCTGCTTATCGGAAGTTCGCCTCCCTCACATGTACATTGAGCAATTATCATATCTAATTCGGTGCAGAGACAATGTATGTTAGACAATATATGAGCCAATGTATTGAAGTGGTTATGATGATTCGGATAAAACAACGTACTGATTATCATGTCTGAAGGAGCTCGATCCGCTCGGTCCAATGCATGGAAATGATCACATCGCTTGCGCCCTATTCAAGGAGAAATTCTGCAATGCCTTAATCATCAATGTATATATATATATATATATCATCAATGTATATATATATATATACATATATGTGTTGCTATTCGCAGTTATGCGTTGATAACCATGACAAAGGTAAGTTTTGTGAGGAACTCCAACTGTTCATAATATCACATGGTCACATGGTCATAATAGTAGAAGCTTAGGTTACGATTAGATTATTGGCGTCGAAGTTCGATGCGCAAATGGAGAACACCTTGCCGAATAGCATGGAGTATGGACTTTTTGTTGTGCACGCTTCCATCATTAAAGATCACATGGAATAACCGACACCTCTCTCGCTATCTGCTAAACACCCTAATTGTGCCAAAATGAGGATGAATAAGAACCTGGACTGAAACAGTATACGTATAGCGATATACGAACTTAAACATGGAAAAAGAGTGGTTTCATTAAGTGTCAGGTATGGCAGCAGATAGAACGGCTTGGAGGCTCTTGTGACCAGTGTAGCCAGCCTAATCGACAATGAAGAGAGTTATTAGACTATATACCATAAATTTCCATTGAAAATAAATAACGAAAGAAAAGAAAGAATTTTAATAACTGATATGGCTGCGAAAGAAAATTATATGAATTGAAAAAATAACGAAAAAAATATAAAAAATTTTTCAAAAAAGCGTGAAAAAACAAAAAAATGAAAATAAAAATTTCAGAAAAACAAACCATTTTAAGCTGATTCAATAAATTCTATTTGTGATAAATGAATTCAATAACTTCCTTTTTCGCGTTTTTCTATGCTCAATATCCAGGACTAAAATATAAAAATTATATTTAAGTGTAAGAAAAATGCAAATTTTTTGCAAAAAATGCAAAACATAAACTTTTTTTTATCTGAAAAATTCGAAATTCGACGAAATTTATTATCCAAATCTCTTTAGCGCCGATATTCGAAAAAATCTGCAGAAATTGTGAAATGTGATGATTTTTTGAAGAATTAAAAAAATTGTAGTTTTATGATATTTCATTCATATTACAATTTTTCCCTTTCAATTTTGCAAAAGTAAAATCCAAAAAAATATTCTAAGATATTTTTTGCAGATTTTAAGATACCAGAGAGGACGACCATATTTTTATAACCTGGATAAAAAAATAATGCATCCTAAAAATTAGAAATAAAAACAGCGATATATATTGAATATAATGTGAAACTGAACAAAATATGAATAAAACCTTAAATAATAAAAATAAAAAATAAAAAAATTCAGTCCGAAAAATGATACGGAATAGTCCACTAGTGTTGCTCAGAACACCATTGCCGAATTTCGAACATTTCTTTTTTCGGACTGAACTAACTTACCATCATAAATTCAAGATGATGCTGTTGATCTGTGCCCACCAATGGTATTTCTATCGCCAAAATGCCCAACAAAAATTTCTCGTCGAAATTTCAAAAATTTCTTGCAAGCCTATGTAGGAATTGTGGGCACAAATCACCTAATTATTATTTCAGTAAAATTTATTTACAGCAGAATTTGTTTTTAAAGAAAATATTCAGTAATTTTAAAAATAAAATAACAAAAATAAAATAATGAAATATGAAATACAAAGGACAATACAAAATATAAACAAAAAAATAAATAAAAAATCTAAAATCTATATCTCCTTTGGTTGCAGGTACAATTATAAATATTTATCATAGATTCATGGCAACCAGCTTGGATTTTTGGATCTTACTTGGATTTCTCCATGATAGATTTACTATTCCAAGGAAGCAACTAAACACTTTTTCACTTTTTAATGCGGTAATCTGCGCCACAGTCCACCCGGCTATCCTGCCTATCCAAAAAATATGTATAAAAACAGCGTAAAAAATGCATGTAAATAAAAAATAAAAGAAAATTGGCAAAATCAATGAGCAAATTAGCTGCTGATTGGGAAAATTATTAATATCTATTCTCACAAATAGTACCCGGTCATTGTTGGTTTGGTTGACTCCACTGATAATCAGTCGGAGGATAACATAACATGGAGCGAGAAGAGAGAAGTACAGAAGTATGCATCCCCAATACTATTTGGATTTAACCTGCAATTAAAGAGGGAGGGAGCGAATTCACAAGACTGTGAAATGAATTCGATCTCAGAAGAAACTCTCTACCTGACCATCTAAATAACAACCATTGCTAAAAAATTGCTGACGATAATGAATCGCAAAACTGACGGCCATTTATCTCACTAAAACCAAAACTGGCGTTGTGAATTTAGCACTGGGTGATCCCCAACGAATTATGCCATCATCAATATCATCGATTTCAAAGAAACGTAGTGAGATAAATGAAATGCTTCCAACCATCGCATAACCAATATGTGGTAAAAATTAAGAAACTGGAAATGGAGATGGCTACTGAAGTTAGAAAAATACTCGCTGCACCAATAACCTTGAATGTAAATGAAAATAGGAGACATTCAAATATTTATGTCTCGACAAAAACTGCAACTGCAATTATCTCGAAACAGACAAGCGACCAATTCTTCCAAGCAGCCACACCACCACTTACACTCCCAGCCAAACAAGTACCAAACCACTTCCCAAACACCGCTGCCCTCACTGAAAAATACATGATAACTTAATAACTTAATGTTGCACTGCACACCAATAGTAACAATCGGCCGCAGCTGCTTATTGTGCATCGGGAATCACCTTACAATTTGCATTACTTCCACAACTTTCGATAAATTTTCTTGATCCTCAGAGTGACCTTTGGCATATCTAGGTAATAAATGATCGGAAAATTTGCAAAATTGAGAATAATTGAACAGTCTATAATCTGCCTTGTTTCACTTCTATGGTCTGCTAAATAGTAATGCGGCTGTTCCTAAATTATCGTTGATGATAGGGAATGTGTAGCCAAGTGTTGGTGCAATAAAGGACTGGCAAAGGGAAGTGGTGTTAGGTGGAGGTGTCATAAATCTGTCACTGGTTTCATAAATAGGACTGGCAGTTAATTTTAATATGAATGGACTTTCGTCAGTAGTGCACTGCTTGCAGAACATTTCTCAATTCTAGTTTTTTCCACTTCTTTATTTATTTTTAGTTATATATTTATATTTTTTGCTATATTTGCATATATGTTTTCGTCAATATTTGTTTAGTATTTGGATTTTATTGCTTCAGTCGTCGAAGAGATGGAATAACTAAGTGCTTTTCACTTAAGTTAACGTTATTTGTCACCTACATTTCTGTCACTGAATGATAGAATCGTCCTATCCGTAAAAAGGCTATTGAAGCGAGCAGAACCAGAAATGATAGGCTTATTGATGAAAAACTGCGGAGAAATTAGTGTGAGCTGACCTCGCATGCGGTTCTTCATTCAGCTAGAATTAAGGATTGTTTTCAGGAAGAAGGAATGGGTCACAAGCGTAATAATATGGTCCCAAACGGGCATTTTCATAAAGATTGGCAAAGTCGTATCCGAACATGGTTTAACCAACCAGCACGTAAACAGCGTCGTCGAATGAATCGTTTAAAAAAAGCTTTAGCTTGCACCCCACGACCAGCTGCCGGATTACTTCGACCAATTGTTCGTTGTCCTACAAATCGTTACAATAAAAAAATTCGTTTGGGTCGTGGTTTTACTTTGGAAGAATTAAAAGCAGTTGGTATTAGTAAAAAAATTGCACCTACCATTGGTATTTCGGTTGATTATAGACGAACCAATAAATCCGTTGAATCGCTTCAGGTTTTTTTTCCTAACTAATTCATTGAAATCTTTCATTTTTCGGGAAAGAAATTTCCAAAATATAACCAATAAAAAAATTAAATTTCGCCAATTCTGGTGAAGTTCACTCTACCGGATGGTAATGCGATAAAAAATTGTTTGGGACAATTATGGAGCCCTGTAGGTGAGTCTCCAGCATTATTTGAAACCTTTTAAAATCCATTTCTTACTCCCTGTGTGTGGTAAAGACCTCAGCCTCGAGTCCTCTGTCAGAGGCCTAGATTGATATTATTCCTGGAATTTATTGAAGCCACTTTTCTGGTTTGGAGGCCATACTTCCAAGTGCCAATTATCACTGGAATCACTTTGGCCTTTATTTTCCACATCCCTTGTTCTTTTTTTAGCCCTTAATGTTTCTCTACTTTCCCGTCAATTGGCGTTGCTATATTTATCATCAGTTTTTTTGATTCTTGTCAACTTCCACTGTCTGATTGATGGGCCAGTATTTGTCTGTCTGGATGGAGAAAGCGATGGGATCCTCGTTGTTCTCCGCGATTTCTGAGGAAGTTTCCTTCTAGTCATGGGAAGATCTGAGCCATATATCGAGCAGATATTCCTGTAGATGCCAGCTACTTGGTTATGTCTTTCATTGTATTTTGTTCCTGTTTACATTTTATATCCAATCTATGTATTGTGTTTCTGGGGCGTTTTTACACAATTTGCACCTAGAATCTTATCTAATGTGGTAGATCTGGGCTTTAGTGGATCTGGTGCTTAATGCCTACTCTTGTACTGCTATAATCAATGCCTCAATAAAATTTCTCTGCCTCAGCTATCTATCAATGGTGCAACCCATGGAGAATTTGCCATGGTCCTCTGCTTGATCTTTTTCCATTGTTTGCTTCAGACATCAGGCATTCTCTTAGCAGCTCATTTTTTGCTTTATTGCTGATTTATTTCTGAATATTTGCATTTCGTTCAAGATAGTGACCTCATGAAGTACCATCCATCTTACAATGTTTGGGTGGAAATTTTCATGCATTATAAGGATCATCAGGCCAGCATCCTCTATGTTTTCCTTTATCCACCTCACTATGCCAGCTGCACTAAGCCGGATATACATATTTATGGCTGGCATGGATTTTGTTCTTCCCATTGAGCTGGCTCTTCAAGATTTGTTTTGTCCTTTGATGAGACTCAGATATTATAGTTTTCTTTTTCCTGGTTTTCTCATCGTGGTTTTTTGTGACTGAGATATCGAGGTACTTGTAGTTAGTCTGCATGTTCGCTTTAAATCTTGATGTCAGGTCCACTCCATCAGTTATTACTACTTTTTCTGTTTTTACTACCATCTAGCCACTTTTTCTAACCTGAATAACATTTCAATGTCCTTGCTGTAGATCTATGTTTGACGGAACGAGCTAATGTCTCGTTCACTTTTAGCATATAATGTGGTATCATCCATGTAGAAAAGATGGCTGATGGTAGTTCCGCTTTTGAATTTGCGTCTACTTCTCTTGATTATCTAAATGAAAGAATTTAGGCTTATGCAAAATAGTGGAAGAGATAGTAGCGCTTGATGGGAACTTATGCAAGCTGTTTTGAGTTGATTCAAATGTCGTTTCCCATGTTCCATTGAATTTCTTATTGAATGAACGTCACTAGGGTTTGCTGATTTCGTATAGAGCAAGGCATTCATAGAGATATGTGGGTCTTTGAATCATAGGCTTCCATATAGTCAATCCAAGCTGTACGCAAATTGGACTGCTGGGATTTCGAGTCGAGTCTAGAGCGACTGCCTTGTCTGTGAGCAGCACCGTTTGAGCCTCTGGTATTATTCCCTGTGCGTTATTGAATTATACTCATATACTGGTTTAGACATGAAACCTTTTGTCTATTAAGCCTGATATGGATCATCTCTGGGTCAGATGCTGTCCAGTTTTTTCATATTTTTAAGTCAGCAACTGTGATGGTAATCGGTTCATAGGATATTGCAGTGACTCTTTTCGGGTCTTTCAACCACTTTGCATTGGTGTTGTGAATTTTTTTTTCTTTTATATATTTTTCCCGTATTATATTGTTTCTGCGTTGATATTACTCTATTGTTACCATATTATTACATCTTGCATGGTTCCTTGGAAAACAGCGTCTTTTAATCCTTGCCTCTGCCGCCTTAGTCTAGTGGCCAGTGTTGTGAGCTTTTGTTTGGCAATCTGGAGAGCTTTTTGGTGGAAATATAGCTCTTGTATTTTCCCAGCATCCGGATATTTTTTATTCATCCCTTTCTGCGATTCTGTCAGCTGGCTAACTTCTTGTGCTTGCTCTAATCTTATTTTCCAGTCTCATTTTCCATGGACGAGAATTATTATTCTTCTTGATTTTTAATCCCAGAATTTCGAGATTGGCTGTGGCGCATGGCGCATTTCAGTTCATTATATTGGCAGTAGGAATTGTTGTGAAGGCTTTTTTGTATCTTCGATTATATTATGGGCATCACTGAGTCTTGGTAGTCGATCTCGATGGTTAATTACAACCATTTTATTCATAATTTTATTCATAATTTTTTTCTGCCTCATTTCTAGTGCTCTGCTTTGCAGTGGAGATATTGGAAGGCTTGAAATTTCCAATTTCCCAGCTTGTAGCATTCCTGTAGCTGATCAGTCTTCTTTCATCTTATTAAACTTTCTATCTCTGAGGACGTAGAACCGATCCATCTCCTACTGAGAAAGCAGTTTGCTCTTTCTTTCTTATGTTGAAGCATTGAACCACCAACTGTTTCTCAATTAGTGTAAGCGTCTTTTTTCCATCCATAGTATCTTCATACGTTTCATATAACCTCTTTGATTGGGTCTATTTTTCTAGTAGCATTCCTTCAGTTCCAGAGCATCTTGTTTCATCCTTGTAAGATTTGTTTTAGTAGCCTTTTTAACACCAGGCTGCTTTGCTTTGATGACAGCTGGCGTTATTCCAGTAGCCTGCTTGTTATCAGATAACTCAGCCTTTGACGCGTAATTTGTTAATCCGGACAATGTCCGAGCTGACTCTGACATATTTAATATATATTTGTATTTATTTATAAAGAAAAATATTTTATCTTCTTCACAAGTTATATGGCAGAGTGCTAAGATATTGTGGCGCTACTCGAGACATATTAAGGAAGTGTAAAATGATTTATTAAGATAATTCGATTTGGAAATGTACTTCGCCTGAAATTTATGCAGAAATTTGTGAAAAATTTGAAGTACCGGCACAGTATTATGAAGGTTTGAAAAAGTAAAAAAATTTTAGATTAGATTACAGTAACTGTAAAGATTAATGGATGTTGAGTTGAGTTTAGCTTTTGGGCGCATACACACAGGTTAACAGCAAATTGTCACTTCCTTTAGTAACAATAAAGTTGAAATAACAGTTTTTGAACAAGAAAAAAACACAAAAATTTATTTTAGAAAAAGTTCTGACCTGTTTGTGAAGCAATCTCATTTCCAATTTCGTCTAATATAATGTATGGTTACTGTATGGGTTTATATGTTAGAAAACAAAAATGAACATGGCTATAGCCTCAAAAATCTTAGCCCGTCCAGTTGAAAAGCTTCTGCACCCACGGACGGAAGGGTAGATAAGGGTAGATTAATACATATTATCATATAAACTTGAAGTTGCAGAATCAGATTTGAAAAAGTATTTTTATTCTTCTCAGGATATTTTATTTAGTTTTATTTATTTATTTCCATTTCATAAATGTGAATTTATTTTTTTTAAATTATCATATAAGAAAATTTCAGCAAAATATTCAGCGATTGAAGGAATATAAATCAAAATTGATCTTATTTCCGAAAAAGATGAGTCGCCCAAAGAAGGGCGATAGTACGGTGAGTTGTATTTTGTATATTCCTATTTCTGTATTCTGCCACTTGCATTTCTACATTCCGCCACATGCTATATAATTACTTATTAGATTTCTAATAACGAAAATTTTACTGCATAATTATCGTCTAAAAAGAAAGTAAATTTTTGTTTCAGTTTTAAATTACAAATTGTAAATTATTTCAGGCTGACCAAATAAAGATAGCGACTCAACTTCGTGGAACAATCATGCCAATAAAGAAGCGTGCACGTGCTGAAAAGGCTCGAGCAATTACAGATGGAGAAAGAAAATTCGAAGTTTTCCGTTATTTGCGTCGTGTGCGTGCTGATAAACGTTTAAAAGGGGCACGTGAAAAGAAAGCTCGTGAAATAGTCGAAGAAAATGTTACTGTTGGAGGGCGTCGTTAACAGGATAAGGATGCAAAATTTTATACTGTTTTTATTTACCTTTTGGAATTTGTTGCACATTTTTGAATTGTATGATGATTTAAATAAATAGCAAAACACTTTCATTTTGCAGTTTTAGTTTGGAGATTTAGGAAAAAGCAGTTATTTGAAACTGCTTTTGAAACCATGCAACAAATATTTTTACAGAATAAAACGCAGAAATTTAAAGCGCTTTAATATATATCCTTTAAAATCAATACAAATACAAATATCAAAATATTTTTTCTGCTGGGTCTGTCGTTTGGCTTGCTTCATTGATTATTAGAATGGATGAGACTTTTCCATCAGAATCTCTTGCATTTAAAATTTTCTAAAATTGTTTACTTGAATATTTAATTTAAAATATTTATCGTAATGAGTGAAGAATGCGTAAGGGTTAAGGTGAATTGCGGCATGTGGATACTTTTTATGGATGTGCTTACGGTTTCCCTGCCTGTGGATTTTTTCCTGCGTTCAATTTCGAAATTTTTAAACCGTAATTAAAATTAAAAAAGCGTGTCACTTCATTGGTAATTTGCTTCTCTTCATGTTGACGCCTTCTGGTTGGATGTTTTCAAATTTCTTACGTCAGTAAAGTTAAAGACGAAAAATTTGTCAAAGTTGGGTAATATTTTACCAAATTTGTCTAATATTTTTATTAGGGAAGAAAAAATTAGACCAAATAATTTACTAATCTTTTCATTTTTCTCATTTTTTCCTGAAAGTTAAAGGTTAAATCCATCTGACTTAACGAATTGTGATTTAAGAAACTTTTTTCCTTTACCGTAAATATTGGATCAGGGATTTAATTTTTAATTAAATTATAATATAATATGGATAACAATAATCAACTTCATTCGAGAAGAACCTGTTGAAATTTTGTGATCGATAATTGATGCAATTTTTTGTTGCTGAATTTTGTTGCAGATCATTTGATGGTATATCAGCTGGTTGAAGAGTGAATTTTGCTTTCTCAAGGTAGATCTTTGGACTGGCATTATAGGTGGGCCTGGTTCCAAGAAAACTATTATTACATTTTTCCGTAAAAAATATGACTGTTTGTGGTTGAGTTCGTCCTCCATATGACTTCTCTTCACTTGGAAATATAAATTGAGAAGAGTACTTCGCCCTTATTTCGCCTATAATTGAGCATTGCAGGATATTAAAAGTTTTAAAAAAAATAAAACAAATATAGTGAGCGCTTAGAAAAAATAATCTTAGAAAAAATAAAGATAATCGAGGAATAAAAGTATTCGTTTTTATATAAATAGCTGAATGAATAAACTGATAAGGAATTTACTATATTTATTTGTTACCATATTTATTATTTTATGGAACCGTCGCGAAATCACCATAAAAATGAAAATCCGCATATTGAAATTCATTTGATCTTGCTACATGGCAGCGAAACATGGCCAATGAGAGTGGAAGATATTAAGAAGCTATTAGCCTTTGACCACTCATGTCTAAGGTACATTCTACGGATCCACCGAGCAAATAAAATCGAACATCCACCTTCGCTCAAATACCACCTCCATAAATAATGTTATTACAGAGCGTCGCCTTCGATGGCTAGGGCACGCTCTCCGTCGTCCACCACAAAAGTTGACGCATATTTCACTACTACTTGCTAAACCATGTGATGAAAGCGTCAAAAGCGAGGAAGGCCAGTCAAGACCTGGGCTGATACAATCAGAAAAGATTTTGAACGCATAGGGGGACCAGCGATATATGGACTTAGACGATGGAAAAAGGAATGGCTTCTATTACTACTAGCGATGGCATCGGACCAGGAAGCTTGGAGATGTTTTACTCATGTAGCCAGCTGAGCAAGCCTAGCCAGTAAGAGCTGTTAGAAGAAGATTTTATTGTTGGTTAAGTATTTATTAAAAAATTTATTGAAAATAAAAAACTTACTTCATTGATCTTATAATTGCGCTTTAAAAAATATAGCCAAAGTTAATTCAAATTGATCATTAAGATGTTATTTACATTTAGAACGACCCATAAATTTTAAAAATAATAATAATAAAGATAATTTAGATAATAATCATATAATTTTAAAAATAAAAATAATTGTAAAAAATTTTTGTCGATTTCCTGTCGATATAATCTAAATTTTTTGGCGGCTAAGTACTATTATTTTGTTTGAAAGCAATTGAATTTGTAAGACTGAAAAATCTTTGAAGCATATCAATCAAGAAAATAATATGTATATCTAAGTATTCTTCGGTGGAATCTTTCTAAGAAGGCTTGACCATTGCACTTCAGGCCAATTTGCTTGTGTGGCATTCTTGTATGGGGATTCAAAAATTCCCATGAAAAATCTCATGTATGCTTGCATGAGATTTAACTGTTAATCATTCATTGTTTATCAGTTTGCTGAAAGGTTCCAAAATTTCTCGTCTCAGCTTGTTTTTCATATTTTGTGAAATAAAATTATTAAATGAACTGAGTAATTTTTTTGAACTTTTAAAGTTTTTAAACTGACAAAAATATTTTATGTGGATGGTTTAGGTTTTTTCAAAAATCAGGCATATCTCTCGCATTCTTCAACTTGCACTTTTTTCCGCGCTCGCTAAATCCCATAATTCCCCATCAATATAAACCTTGTAACCCTTCATTTCCTGCTCTATTCAATCATCAACCTCAGTCGCTATTATGTATCCTTTATAATTTTTTGATTTGCATTAAAAACGCACGGCGAGTTATTTTTCATTTCTGATCACAATTCAGCTAAGTCTTCTAAAACTTTTAATTTTTTTTACCAAATGACGATTAAAATAAAACAAACTAAAATTAAATCAATTAAATTAAATAAATTAAAAATAAAATCAATTAAATTGTGCAAATAATATATATATATTTTTTCAAATTTAATTGCTTTTTTATTTTTTATTTTTTTAAAATTTCATAGTCTATTTTATTATTTTCTTTAAATTTAATTTTTTGTCTTTGGCAGGAGTAAACCTGCCATTATGCCAAAATCCGGGGCCCACCTGTATCTCTATCCCCAAGTGACTCTATGATGAAGGGGTCATATTTTTGATACGGCGTCCGCGTCTTTTGACGCGCATAGTGCTTGTAGCCAGGTGGTACATTCGATAAGTATACAATCCGGGCGTAAAGTGATCATAAGGCATGTAAATAAAATGTGCTCGCAAGCCAGAGTAATTACTCGAAACCTATCAAAGGGAGCAGCTCTCTGCGCTGTGAGATATTAGCCGTATCAGGATGGAACGTCAGAAAGCTAATGGATGTTGCAAGCCAAGCGATCACTGTCCACACCCTTTCTAAATATCGTGTGGATATCACTTGCTTGTCGGAGGCCCTTCTTCCTTATTTTGAGTCTCAAGTGATTATTTATCCTGGCTTGCAGCAGAGATACTGGTTATATCACTGTGATGCTTCGGATAACTCGGGGCGGAATGGCGTAGCGATTATCTTATCTGACAAGACCCATTCCGATTTGATTGAGTGGAAACCGGCAAGCGACCATATGGCCTATGACCGTTAAGTTTTATGCGGAACTTTAACTGCTATTGGTCATAATCGGGGAAGAGTGGAATGCACGCGTAGGACACATTGCTGCTGCGATGACCTCTACAATTGGTAAATATGGCATCGGAGACCAGTGAACCAATGGGAAACGCCTTCTTCGTCATGCCGAAGAGCATGAACTTTTTATTATAAATACTTGCTTCCGCCATCGTGGGAAACATCTAGTCACGTGGAATTCCCCGGATAACGAACATTTCAACCAGATTG